>CAUYQG010080736.1:0-19156 GCA_963574415.1 Tarsius wallacei | reverse complement strand
GATCTACAAGGAACTCAAACATGCTGAAAAGAAAAAAACAAAGAATCCCATTATAAAATGGGCAAAAGATATGAACAGACACTTCTCAAAGGAAGACATTCGAGCAGCCAACAGACACATGAAGAAATGTTCAACTTCACTAATCATTAGGCAGATGCAAATCAAAACCACACTGAGATACCACCTAACTCCAGTTAGAATGGCAATTATCAATAACTCAAAAAATAACAGTTGCTGGAGAGGCTGTGGTGAAAAGGGAACACTTCTACACTGTTGGTGGGAGTGCAAACTAGTGCAACCTCTGTGGAAAACAGTATGGCGATTCCTTAAAACTCTAAATATTGACCTCCCATATGATCCCACAATCTCCCTACTGGGAATATACCCTGAAGAACTCAAATCACTCTATAAAAAAGACACCTGCACACGTATGTTTATCTCAGCATTGTTCACAATAGCAAGAACCTGGAAGCAACCATGCTGTCCATCAAAAGAGGACTGGATTAAAAAAATGTGGTACATATACATGATGGAATACTATGCAGTCATAAATAAGAACAAAATAATGAATTTCACAGCAACCTGAATGGAAGTAGAATCTATAATACTGAGTGACCTCTCACAGAAACAAAGATCAGAGTATTACATGTTCTCACGCATATAGTGAACTTTGAACGTCCAACATATGACTATAAGAAAATGACTGACAGTGGTGGGAAACTATGGGGGGGAGAGGGGAAGGGAGATGGGTTTAACAGTAGTCAATATCTGTCTGGGGATGGGGAGACACCTCTTATCAACAAGGGTGCCTGAACGAAGCATATTTGTATACCTAACCCTTAACTGTACTCCACAATATCATAATAAAAAATATTGAAAAAAACCAAAACAAAACACAACAAAAAAACAACAAAAAAGTGGGGTTTGGGGACTACTTCTTTCATTTTGTATTATGATTTTAAGGTTCATCATGTTGCAACATGTTTATTAATTTTCACATGCTATAAACATATCTTTTGATGTCTTTGGCATATGTATGTATATATATATATAAATCTAAGGAAAGATATACAAGAGGGAGCATCAAAGATGAGGAAGCATCATGAAAAATGATCAACAATGGTCTTTGGATGGTGACTTTAGAGTAAAAGTTTATTTTTCTTCATGATTTTCTGTATAGTTTTTCAGAATTCTAAGTAAACCTATGCTTCTTTCATAATGGGAAAAAAATTATAAGCCTTTATAAGAAAGAAAAGCCTTGTTTAGCCCTGTATCTCTTGGGGTGAATAGACCAAACACCCATGGGGCCTCCTTCTTCTGACCAAAAGAGTAGGAATGTCTTATCTCTTGCTCCAGAACCTTCCTGGTGCCTGTGGAGAAGCTTGAGGCAAAAACCCAGCACCTTAGGTATGTCTGGGTGCAGGCAGCTTCTCATGACTGAGACTTCATGCTGGTCTAACATCTACCAGAAAAGAAGGGAAGGACAATTCCATTTTCTTGTTTTTTCTCTAGTAACTGTTGGTCAGGCACTGCCGTCCAATGTCACCCAGTCCTGCTAGACCCAGAAAAACCAAATTTGATGGAGGGAAGCACTTGCCTCTTGTCTCCTTCATGGAGTGATGGAGTGGGACTTGGACTCACAGGCAGCCTGAAGTGTGAGCTCACAGCTAAGACAAAGGATGGTGACAGGAACTCTTTGAAGACTGAGATTGTGTTTTGATCATGGTTTCTCCCGCACTAGGTCTGATTATAATAGGTTCCCAAAGACATGGATAGAGAAACATTTGTAATAAACGATGGGAGGAGAAAAATAATTATGCTACTTGAAAGAACTGATGCTAGAAAAATTAAACTAGGTCCATATGTTAGGTTGCTTTTTGCTTAATGAACATGGTGACTTGATCACGTATAGTATGGGAGGTGATGGGCTCCACCTCCACCCTAAGGTATAGGAAAATCCTCTTTTGGCTAACTGAGATTTGCTGCTTCAAGACCCTCGGAAAGCAGGAAGGTGAAGCAAGAAAAGCCTGTGCCTCAGACTGAAAGACCTGTTAGTACAGAAAGGTACAGGTATGAATCCCAAAAGATTTAAGACGGTTCTCACAAGAAAAAAACTTTCACAGGGAACCTAGAAATTGCATCTGTTTCAGAGGACACTTTTCTATTTTGTGCACTGGTCTATGAGCAGCTCTCTGCTCAGGGAGCGATAACAAAGTGCACTGACTGGGAATCAAGAGGCTGGTTTCAAGTTTCCTCTCTGTTATTCACTGACTTTGCCCTGAAGGGCAAAACACTTGGATACTCTGAACCAGCTTCCCTCAGGTCAAATGGGACCAAAAAGTTCTGGCTCTCACAGAGAACTGAAGTGCAGACAGGACATGAGCTGATGTGCAAAATAAAGGTGAAAGTCCCAAAGCATCCACAGTGTAAAGCACATGTGTCTATTGAAGCTTACATAAATTAAAATTAGATAAATTTAAAAACTCAGTTACTAAGACACACTAGCCACATTGCAAGTTCAACAGCCACCTGTGGCTAATGGCTGCCCTAATGGACAGCAGGGATACCAGAACATTTCTGTCACATCAGAAAGTCCTACTGGGCAGCCCTAATCTAAATAACTGTTAAGACTACTAAATGGTTGTTGGCTTTTCCCAAGAAATATTTCCATAAAGTGGCTGCTGGAACCAGTGATATAGTAGCAGCTGGGAGGTTCTGGGTATGCTTGTTCACAGAGCATTGCCCACCTCAGTCCACTGTCCCTCACTTACTGAAGAACACGGACACTCACAGACCAGGACAGAGAAGTTCAAATCAGGCTTGGCCTTCTCAATCTCCCCATCTCCCTAGACCCAAGATCAGACCTACTGTCTTAGAAAGGTGGTCCTTCCCTGGAATGTGGTCTCATGGATGGAACCACTTAGCCACAAATTAATGCAGCTGACACCCAGATGACTTGAGTAAATCAAGAAAAACAAGAACATCATTGCCAAAGAGGATGAGCCACACCAGATCCTAAGCTACAATACTCAACCTCTGCGAGCAGAACGTTTGGAACAGAATATGGGACTCCATCCTTTGCTAACCAGTTAAGCAGAACACCAGAACCCACAGAGGTGAAACATCTATATACTCGAGTGCAGATCTTGTATCTGTTCATATCATCCCACGCAGGAGGAAGGAAAACTTCCCACTACACACAAGATCAAGAATGGAAGCCTTTGGGGAGAGATTAAATATCCACAAATCCTACGAGTCTAAAAAGGAAGAATCAGATCAGAAAGGGGATCTGTCATCCAGGCATGTGAACCAAGCCCACGTGGTTTGTGGCTCACCTGTGCAGCTGGATGAACCTTCATCTGCCATCTGGAACCACAAGCATCTGAGTTTTCAGACAAAAGCAACGCTCTTTCTCTTTAAGAGTGGTATGGAAGGATGCAGAAGAAATTCCAGGGAACTGGCTGCCCCCAAAATACTGAGACAGACAGCTAGACAAGTCATGGGAAGAGAAAGCCACAGCACATACTTTAACCGAAAACCTGAGCATTTAGTCAAATGCACTTGGCCCTTTGAATACCAGAGGCCGCCTTGTTTCATGCTCAGTTGCAGATCAAGCACATCTTCACTTAATTATAAAAACAGGAACTCAGAGCACAAGGCTATACTCACATTCCAGTAATCATGGGGACCTCAGAGAGGTTCAGAGGCCCTGAGAGACTGAAGCAAGCAAGACAGGCAGCGTTATCTGTCTGTTAGCCCATCTGGGTTGGCACATAGTGGCAGAACACATAGATACCTGCACTGTGCTTTCTTAGATGGACAAGTGTGTCTCAAAGATGCCAACAGGACAAGTGACATTTTTTTATGTGCTTGTTGCCAATATGCTGAATCCTTGACAAGAATTCAGGTTATAGCTCAGAGTCTGGTATTCATTACAAACACAGTTGATATCCTCTCTGGGGCACTGCTGGCACTGTTACCAGAATCAAGACACTTCCTTCCCCAAGTACTATCTTTAAGACATCTATTTGCTAATCTACTTATCTTTATGTGTTCTGAAAAATATTGTTAAACAATACTTTTTGGTTTTTATCAGTAATTTTAACCCTTGAAATACTGATTTTTTTCCCTACCACTCAGATAAACTGTTGTGCCACAGATGTCAGTGATTATGAGCTATATTCTTGTTAATTCTTGGAAATCTCTTTCCTTGATTTCCATCAAAACACTCACCTTGTTCTTTTGTGACATTTCTCATTGGCTTATTTTTCTGTCTTGGGAGTAGAAGTGTTCCCTGTGTTAAAGACTCTTAAAACTATGTCTCCATACTGTAGACAAGTATTTCAAAATTCTTGAGTGCTCAGTTTATTTCAAATATGGCAGGTCCAATATGAAATTGTCTTTCATCAATACCCCAATTACCCAATTAGACAACCTAGGAAACTGTAACTTATCTCTACTTCATTTCCCTCCATTATATTTTACATTCAGTAAGTTACTAAGCTCTCCAAAGTCTATGTTCAAAATAACTATTGGGCCAGGCTCAGTGACTCAGCCTGTAATCGAAGCACTTTGGGAGGTTGAGGTGAGTGGATTGTCTGTTCCTGTGTGTATGAGACCAGTCCGGGCAACATGGCGAGACCTCGTCTCTACAATAAAATAAAAAATTAGCCCAGTGTGGTAGCATGTGCCTGTAGTTTCGGCTACTTGGAAGGCTGAGATGGAAGGATAGCCAGAGCCCAGCAGGTAGATGCTAGGGTGACCCGGAGCATGCCACTGCACTCCAGCTGGAGCGATGGAGTGAGACTCCAACTCAAAAAAAACCCAAAAGCTATTATGACCATTCTTTATTTTTTATTCTCCACAACCCCACCACCATTATGCTGATTAAGACACTTATCTGTTTTCATGAATTTCATGAGTTCTCTGAATTCCATGTCAGACCTTCACAGCTATAATATTATCATCCAAGTATTGTTACTAAATTTATTTCTAATATGCAATTCTGACACAATTAATTATTTTGCTTAAGATACAGCTATGGATTCTTCTTTTGCTTTAAAGATGTGGGGTACAATTCAGGGTTAGGTATACAAATGTTCATTATGCAGGTAACCTTGTTGATGAGGTGTTAGTTATGTTGATGAAGTTGATACTTATTTCTTATTGCATTCAAACAACATATAAATTTTGTTTGATGGCTTTTTTTTTTCGGTTAGGGTCTCACTCTGTCAGGCTGGAGTGCAGTGGCATGATCATGGCACACTGTAACTTCACCATTCTGGATTCAGACAATCCCTCTTCCTCAGCTTCCTGAGTCTCTGGGGCTACAGGCACATGCCACTATGCCTGATTAATGTTTTGATTGTTTTGTAAAGATGAGGTCTCACTATGTTGACTCAGCTGATCTCAAACTCCTGGTCGCAAGTGATCCTCTCACCTCAGCCTCCCAGAGGACTGGGATTACAGGCGTGAACCACTGCCCCTGGCAAAACCTTTTTACCCAGTATTCTATCATTTTATTATTTGAAACTCATCCTTACTCTCTTTCTTTCAGTAATGAATATTTTCTTTTTGTTGATTACTCATTTCACACTGGACAGTCAAAGGGGTTCTTTTATTCACAGATAATTGTGTTCTACAATTTGTCAAACAGATACTGCTAACAAGAGTCCAAACATTAAAGAAATTAAGCAAGGTAACAAAATTTAAGAAATAGTTATGATAACAATGATAACAAAAGAATGATAACAGAAGAAGTCTAGTATCCAGGTATACCAGGTAGTATCATGATAGTTTATTTTCCTGGTGCTCTTACTTCCTTGTTTCTACCTTGCTTTGCGAAATTGATTCTTCAAATTTCCATTGATGTTGTGAGATATCATCTTAGGTAATTTATTTTTATTTAAGTTAATCATAGTCTATTTCTATTATTTTCATCTAAGAACTGCAACTGATAAAAATTATGTCACATATAAGATAGAGTACTGAACATACACAGTGGGATATTATACCAAACTATTAGACTGTTCTCATTTCAAAAAAAAACGTTTTTCCTTTTTTTGCTTTTCATCCAAAATATGTCTGTTCATTGTCCAAGAAATATTTGTTTCTTTTTTTACTGTAACAACTCTTGTACTACCAAAAACTAAATTAATTATTTGCTTATCCTTATCCCTATCTTATGCTTTTCATTCCTATAAGATGTAGATGTTATCATACTCATTTGTGCCTTTCATTTTTCTTCTCTTCTAAACTGTAGACTGTAGCAAGAACAATATGTCATTTGTTTGTGTGTGTGTGAAGCTTTGCCAGGGTAACTATTTAAATGTAGATATTTAGTTGAAATATATTGTAAGTCGTTCTATACATGCATATTGTCCAATAACTGACATTAGATGACTAAATATGTACTTAGAATTTCTGTATTATGACTAGCCATGTACTTATGTAGATCATTTGAAAATTCTTGTAACTAAAAAATTGTTAAATATTATTCATCATGATTTAAAGTAAAAATGTAATAGACAAAGTAAAAGAATGTTATACATTTTAATTATAGGAATAATCATAAGTATCAAATAACAATCCCTTTGGTTCCTATTCCATACCTGGTCTATTGACCAAATTATAAAAAGTCTCTTACAATATTACTAAAATTATTCCTTGTGTTACACAAATATTGAAAAAACTCTGTTTACTTAACTTTTTCAGTTTTAAATCAAATCCTATGCATACATTGATTTGTGTATATACAATACATATTAAAATTAACATAGGAAAATGATATGAACCAATTGACTGACAAAGTTGTTTCACAAAGCAAATGAATATTCATCTGTCTTATACTATTTTTTTCTTTTCCAATTTTTCTAGATTCAAATCTACATTCTGCAGTCTTCCCAAATGTATGTTATACAAACTGGTTTGCTAAAACAAGAAAAAAAAATGCCTTGGAGCTAATATAATGACTGGATGGTTGACAAATGTACTGATTACAGCTAACCTGATCCAAGATATATTAATGTGTTTGTAGGCAGTCAATTATATTTATTACTTAGAGAAAATCAATTGGTGAATATTTGTAGAAAAATAAGAACACTGATTTGAAGTAATTTGAATTAAAAGAACCATTGTCAATTCTGTACCTCATTGGTGTTATTTTCTTAATATTTTAAACCAGATTTTAAAAAATAAGAAAAGAAAAGAAAAAGGGTTTGGGTCAAGTATGTTTATGATAAAATATCCATAGCCTACCAGTATATAAAATGTTGTAGAATTTTTAATAAATATAAGTTTTTTTTTTTTAGTTTCCAATAAAGAAAAAAGTCCAACTATGTTATATCTATTTAATTAATATCATATATTTATTTAAAAACAAACTATTTTGAGTGATAATGAAACAACGTGTTCAGTACATATAACCAGTTAACTTTGGAAAAAAATCAGGCTCCACATTTATAAAAACAAATTTTAAATATATAAACATGCACATGACAATTCTTGTTCATACCTTTTGCCCACTTTATAATGGGGTTTTGTTTTTTTCTTTTCACATGTTTGAGTTCCCTGTAGATCCAAGATGTTAAGCCTTTGTTGGACCTGGTGTTGGCAAATACTTTTTCCCAGTCTGTGGGCTGTCTCCCTGCTCTCTCAATGGTTTCTTTAGCTTTGCAGAAGCTTGTCAGTTTAATGAGTTCCCACTTGTCTATCTTATCTCTTATGGCCTGTGGGTTTCAGGTTTTGTTCAGGAATTGAATGCCAGTTTCAATTTCCATAAGAGTGTGTCCTGCATTTTCTAAGGTTCTTATGGTTTGAGGTTTTACATTAAGGTCTTTGATCCATTTAGAGTTAATTTTTGTGTATGGGGATAGATAGGGGTCTTGTTTGAGTCTTCTGCATATGGTCAGCCAGTTTTCCCAGCACCATTTACTGAATAGGTTCTCCTCTCCCCAGTGGTGGGTGGTGGAGGCTTTGTCAAAGATGAGTTGCTTGAGAAACTGAGGTTTTGCTTCTGGAATCTCAATTCTATTCCATTGTTCTATATGCCTGTTCCTGTACCAATACCAAGCTGTTTTGATTATTGTAGCTCTATAGTAAAGTTTGAAGTCCGGTAGTGTGATACCTCCTGCTTTTTTTTTTTTTTAGCTGAGGATTGTTCTGGCTATTCTTGGTCATTTGTGTTTCCATATGAATTCCTGTATTGCTTTTTCTAGCTCTGAGAAGATTGTTGCTGGTAATTTGATGGGTATTGCATTAAATCTGTAGATTGTCTTAGGTGGAATGGACATCTTTATAATGTTGATTCTTCCAATTCATGAGCATGTGATATTTTTCCACTTGTTTGTGTCATCCTTGATTTCTTTAAGCAGTGCTTTGTAGTTTTCATTGTAAAGGTCTTTCACATCTCTGGTTAGGAAGATGTCAAGGTATTTCATTTTTTTGTGTGTGGCTATTGTGAATGGGATTGTGTTTTTTGTTCGGGTTTCTTTTTGTTTATTATCAAGCAGCCAACAGACACATGAAGAAATGTTCAACCTCACTAATCATCAAGAAGATGCAAATCAAGACCACACTGAGATAACACTTAACTTTAGTCAGAATGGCAATTATCAATAACTCAAAAAATTACAGTTGCTGGAGAGGGTGTGGGGAAAAAGGAACACTTTTACACTGTTGGTGGGAGTGCAAACTAGTGCAACCTCTGTGGAAAACAGTGTGGCGATTCCTAAAAGCTCTAAATATTGATCTCCCATATGACCCTGCAATTCCCCTACTGGGAATATACCCTGAAGAACTCAAATCACTCTATAAAAAAGATACCTGCACACGAATGTTTATCGCAGCATTGTTCACAATAGCAAGAACCTGGAACCAACCATGCTGTCCATCAAAAGAGGACTGGATTAAAAAATGTTGTACATATACACAATGGAATATTACTCAGCCATAAAAAAGAACAAAATCATGAACTTCACAGCAACCTGGATGGAACTAGAGTCTATAATACTGAGTGACCTCTCACAGAAACAAAGATCTGAATATCACATGTTCTCACTCATATAATGGACCTTGAACATCTATCGTAATACTATAAGAAAAGGATTGACAGTGGTAGGAAACTATGGCAGGGGGGAGGGAGGGGAAGGGTGGTGGGATTAATGATAGCCAATATCTGTCTGGGAACGGGGAGATACCCCTTATCAACAAGGGTGCCTGAACGAAACATGTTTGTATACATAACCCTTAACTGTAACCCACAATATCAAAATAAAAAAATCATGAACTTCACAGCAACCTGGATGGAACTAGAGTCTATAATACTGAGTGACCTCTCACAGAAACAACAATCTGAATATCGCACATTCTCACTCATATAGTGGACCTTGAACATTCATCGTAATACTATAAGAAAGGGACTAACAGTGGTGGGAAACCATGGTGGGGGAGGGGAAGGGAGGTGGGATTAATGGTAGCAATATCTATCTGGGGGCAGGAAAACACCCCTTATCAACAAGGGCGCCTGAACGAAGCATATTTGTATACCTAACCCTTAACTGTACCCCACAATACCAAAATAAAAAATATTGATATTAAAAAAAAAAAAGCAACAAAAGGAAAAGTTTATCCATCATCAAGGAATTCATCATCTATTTGGAGCAATAATAATGAAGGAGATACAGAAAAGACACAAATAGAGATTACTGCATTTAATGAAACATTGGGGAAGGCTTCCTAGGGCAGAAGAGTTTTTGAATCAGACATATTAACAAGGTAAGGAACACAAATGGCAGAGAGAAGGAAGGAGCCCTCATGGGAGAGAAGACCCTCAGACTGATTTAGACTGATAGGCATGGTTTTCTTAATGAAAAATGTAATCCCCAACAACACCAGTGCAGCTTTAGTAATTTTTGTCTGTTGCAACAATTGTCAGAAACAAACCCAAACCCAGAAAACACGTTGGCATGCTGAAGATTATTTCATAGGTTGCAAATAAACACAGCAAGAACCTTGCTAACACTGATCATTCAAAAACAAAACCCTGCTGGCTTTTATACTTGACAAAGGAAATCCTGTGAAATTTCTAACTGGGTCAGGATACAAATATATCCATACTGAGTTTACAAAAGGTTAGAATCCCCAGGTAAAAATGATGCCAAAGCAACCAATAGAGGTGTGAATATCAGTTAAATCAGTTGCTTGGCACTAGGAAGACTGTTAAGCTCTTTCAGGCTGTAAAAACAGAGAGATACTTTAACTATCTTACATGGAGGGTTAGAGCTTGTATGCAAGAAAGATAATGTCCACACAGCCAGCAGTTCACATTCCACACTGCTCACAAAGAATAGGATGCCTCTACAAGCACAGTAGTGGCTCTGGTAACCCAACAGGAAATCCAAAAGTCACTCCCTCCAAAGGGGCAACCACACTGACTACTCAAGTGTTCTGCACAGTGATGTGCTAATAAATGGTTTAGTAATAGGTTCTGTGAGGGGCAAGCCCTGATTTGAAGTTTTTTCCAATTCCTGTTATATAGGGATTCCCACATGGCCAACACCAAGCTACCAACATGTCATCCAAACACAGAGTTGGGGAGATACAAGTGAGGTTGGCACAGCTAGCATAGTTTAGATAAAGACAGACAAGCTTCCATAGGCAGGTACAAGTTAGATAAATGAGGAGCAGGATGACCAGCATACAGATGCTGTCTTATCAAAATACTTGACCAGGCACACCAGACCTGATCTTGGAATGAGGGGAGGCTGACACAGTCAATCACAAAGGCAATACACAAAGGCAATAGGGAGTTACCAGAGACAGTGAGTCATAGCACTGTAAGAGAAAACTTAATTAAACAGTAATTTTTACCATCATCACAAGAATTTTTTGTGACACAAGTAAGCTTAAGAGTTAAATGATAGGAATTGAAACTTACAATCATCATTTGGACAATGCATAAAGCTTTCTGTTAACAGCAAGCCTATGTCCTTTCTAAAACACCCATGTTCTCTCTTGAGCACGTCTTCCTTTTTTTCTTTTTTTTTAAAGCAGGATTTATTGAGAGGACAGAAGAACTCCCACAGTGGGAGGGGACCCAGGGGGGTTGCCCACATGTCTTCCTTTCTAATAAACTCCAATTTAAAATGTTACTTTGGACTTACTCTGAAATTCTTTTCTGCGGCAAAGTCAGGAACCTATGGAGCAACTACACCCCATGCCACCTGACCAGAAATCAGAGGCAGAAAATCCTGATGATACAGTTCATACAGGTCAGGAAGTCTGATTAGAATAACTTTCGCTATCTCTAGCCATCATGGAAACTGTCAGATATTCCCAAGATCCAAAATGCAAAGACATGAATGTAGAAAGCTTTGACTGAATGAATATATCAAGTATTAGTGTTATTTTATTTTAATTTTGCCTAACCAGCATGGCAAGCATTCCTGGAAGTGCTAGAAATAGGAAGATGGGATGTGAATGTGCCAACCAAGCAACATTTCATGAAACTAATTACTTGAGATGATTTGGACAAGAATATGCTGATACCATATTAGCATATTAAGTACTCCCCATGGATGGACCAGACACTGTCCCTAGTTAATAACACTCTTCAACATTAAAGTAAAAGGATAATATATTGGCCTATTAACATATGTTGTCTAAAAGAGACATATAAAGGAGAAAAGTCCAAAAGAAGTATATTTTAACCAAAGTTCTTATTTTGTTTTATTAAATTATATCAGTGCTATGATCATATGAAATATTTATTAGCCTCTCTAATTTACAAAAAAGCTCTCACTTTGGCATCAAAGGTAGACATAGGTACTATATATAGAAATCAGGGATTTGATTCAAAATACCTGAATCTTTTCTACTAATAATAGACTGTGCAGAGTTAAAGATAACACTCGGTATCCTCATCTATAAGTTGAAAGCATAGAAATCCATATTTTCCCATATATTATTCATCCAATACATTCATTTATTCAACAATTTAATAAGCATCTACTATATGCCAGACACTGTGCTAGGTACAAGGTATACCCAGATGAGCAAGATATGGGGCTTGCCCTGAATTTTGCAAAAAATATAGACATATTAACAATACTTATAATATAATTAATATAAGTACTAATATTTTAAATATTTATAAAACTTATAATAAGCAACAATAAGATATGTAGAAGATGAATGTAGTATATTTTAAAAGAATGCAAGCTTTGAAACCTAAAAGACTTGCATAGGAATCTAATTTCTGTCATTTACCAAGGGTGTGTCCTTGAATAAAACACCTAATCTCTCTGAGATCCAGTTTCATTGCCTGTCAAATTCTCTTTGAAGAGTTTTTACGAGGATTATAGATACAGGCAACCCACAATTTATGACCCAGGTAGCTTTTGAAAGTTGAGCTTTCATAAACTCTATCCTTATTGGTATAAATGGGGTTGATTACATTCTTAGTAAAGAGCACCAAATACATATTTTGCGCAAATACAAAATGACTGAGTGTTCAAATCAATATTTGGCTAAAACGGAATACCATTATCAAAAAAAGAACTTCTGGAATTAAAATTTTTTAAAATTTATATCCAAAAACTATTACTATAATATTAGGGAAAATAATTAAATTTGCAAAATACAACAATATCATTTAAAATAAAAATTTCTCAAGCCTGTCAACTGCTAGACTTTTCCTGAGGTCATTCATTATAGCACGTTGTGACAAAAAAAAGATGCTCACTTTCAATAAAGGTTGGCCTGATATTTTTTAAATACTTCGTTATCCTCTTACACGATCTTTTTTTTTCACCTACCCTATATTCTGTATTAAATCTGAACAAAGATAATTTACCACAGGTCTTTTTGTTCATATTCTAGAAATTACTCCACCATTAAATTTAAAGTGACATATTCTGGCTTTAACATATACTTATAAGATATGAAAAATTGCTAATAAGGACTTTTTCTTAAAAGAGTTGTGGTCTGAGGAGTCCCTGCAGGGGAACATGAGCACCTCATGCAGGACTGAATCTGGAATGAAGAGAGAGTGGAGGAGAACCTATTCGTAAATGGTGCTGGGAAAACTGGCTGATCACATGCAGAAGAATGAAACAGGACCCCTACCTATCACCATACAAAAAAAAATTCCAAATGGATTAAAGACCTAAATGTAAAGCCTCAAATGTTAAGAATATTAGAAAATGCAGGAGACACACTTATGGAAATTGGAATAGGCAACCACTTCCTGATCAAAACCCCAAAAGCCTATGCCATAAGAGATAAGACTGACAAGTGAGACCTCATCAAACTGAAAAGCTTCTGCAAAGCAAAAAAATCCATCAAGAGAGTGGGGAAATAGCGCACAGAACGGGAAAACATATTTGCTAACTGCAAATCTGACAAAGGACTAAAATCCAGGATCTACAAGGAACTCAAAATGCACTAAGAGGAAAAAACAAACAGCCCCATTACAAAGTGGGCAAAAGACATGAATAGACACTTCTCAAAATAAGACATACGGGCAGCCAACAAATACAAGAAAAAATGCTTAGTCTCACTAATAATCAAAGAAATGTAAATCAAAACCACATTGAGTTACCACCTAACTCCAGTAAGAATGGCCATTATTAAAAAACAAACAACAACAGACGCTAGTAAGGATATGGAGGGGAAAGAAACATTTCTACACTATTGGTGGGAATGCAAACTAGCTCAACCTCTATGCAAAACAGTGTGGTGATTCCTAAAAGAACAAGAAATTGACTTTCCACGTGACCCAGCAATCCCCCTTCTAGAAATATACCTGGAGAAAGTAAATCACTCTATAAGAAAGATACCTGCACATGCATGTTTGTTGCAGCTCTATTCACAATAGCAAAAGCATGGAACCAACTGTGCTGCCCATTGAAACTGGACTGGATTTTAAAAACGTGGTACATATACACGATGGAATATTACATAGTTATAAAGAAAAACAAAATGATGGACTTGACAACAACTTGGATGGATTTAGAGTCTATCATACTCAGTGATCTATCACAGAAACAAGGAACATGTTCTCACTCATGAGTGGACCCTGAACATTCACCATAATACTATAAGAAAGGGATTGGCAGTAGCAGGACACTGCCTGGGGTGGGTGGGGAGGGGGCACATAACACCAATAAGGGTACCTAATCTCAAACCAGGTGAAGTGAAGATCAAAGGGAGGCCCAAACTGTACCTGTATGATGACCACTGTATACCTAAATCTGAATTATACCCCACATCTTTAAAATTAAAAATTTTTTTTAAAAAAGACTTGTCTGAATGGAATTAAGTAACTACATAATAAATACAGTTATAAAAGATCATTTGATTTAAATATTTACTTAATATAAGAATTCTATAATTATTAAAATTATGATATAATTCCAAATAGTTTGTCTTACATTATTATTTCAAGTTTTAAAATGACTCAGGTCAAAAAGAATATAATCTTCTTCCTAAAGGTGTCTAACTGTAACACACTATAAAATTCATGGTGATAATCTATATATTTCCCCTCTATTAAACTATAAGAAAGATATTAGTTGATTATTTATGTAAGTTAACAGCTGTAACAATCTTTAACTCATGATACTTCAAGTGACTGATGGAGTTCAACATTTGAAGCACATAAGGATACTTGCACCAAGTTACATTGAGGTCATTTACTTGATGAAAAGTGAATATGAAGATATTAACCACAAATCTACAGACACTCTTTGTTCATATTATTGACATTTTTACATGTTTAGATTTTACAGTAACCAGCACGTCACATGATGGTTAATCACATGGACAAATTAAAAGATACTAGATAGAAATAACAACGAAGTAAGCATGCAACCCTTGATCTTTAAAGGTTGATGTCAAAGCAAAAGTTGAATATCAGAGCCGGCACAGTGGCTCATGCCTGTAATCCCAGCACTTTGGTAGGCCAAGGCAGGAAGATTATTTCAGGCCAGAAGTTTGAAACCAGTCTGGGCAATATAGTGAGACCCCATCTTTATAAATAATTTAAAAATTAGCCTGGCGTGGTGGCATGCACCTGTAAATACAGCTAGTTGGAAAACTGTAGCAGAAGGATCATTTGAGCCCAGGAGGCCAAGGTTGCAGTGAGCCAAGATTGTATCACTGTGCTTCAGCCTGGGTGACAGAGCATGACCCTGTCCCCCCAAAAAAAAATCGGATGGCAGTTTTGGCCAAATACAACTACAGGCAAAATTTTCGTGTATTTCTAATTCTTAGAAACCAACTTTAGATCTTAAAAATAGTAAAAATTAGTCATAAAAATAAATCATAAAATTCACAAAAATATGCTTTGACAAAATGTTTTAAGTGTGTAAATAAAAACTTTTAAAGTTATCTTGGGAGTATACCTTTGTCTTTGTGGGAATTTTTTGCATAGATGACATTGGATGAAGCTTCTTAAATGAAGAGTTAAATTTAGTTTTCACTAAGAACGATGTCTGGCAATCTACCTGTATTAAACATATAAGGTAATCTACCTTTCCTGTCTACATTAACATTTGGTTATCTGAAAATTTCTTCTTTTTCTCCAAAAAGCATGAATGTTTCCCAGGGTAAGTCCTAAAGAAAGGGCAGTTCTTATAATGATTTCTCATCAAGGATGCCCTGCCCTTCTAATGCAACTTGCTATTCCTGGCTGAGTTCTTATGAATAGAACGTTAGCAGTAAAAGAACAGGTGTACATCAAAGTTTAAGACTCAAAGCACACAGACAAAATTCAAGCCACTGGCATCCCTCAGGTCCTGCAGTGTCACCTCATGCCCTTTAGAACCCAGCAAGACCAAGCCGGATGCCATTCCTCAAATCTCTCAACCAGCAAGTGTCTATCACCACTTTGCTCAAGCCTTCCCCTTTGCCTATAATACCGTCTACCCAACTCCTCTCCCCTACTTAATCTCTTTTCATCCTTTTAGATATAAACGAGGTTTAACCTCCTCCAGAAAAGTTTTCCTGTCCTCATAGATTGGGTCTGATGCTTAGCTCCATGCCCCCAGCTCCGTGTTTCCCCCACTGGACTAGTGAACCCTGGGACTGAGTCCCTACCAGGTCCTCAGTGTGTCTTCCACACTGGGCCCAGGGTTTGGCACACTTCAGAACAGCAACAATTATGTTTAGCATTTCAATCACTACAAAACTGATTATATGAGAATTCTATATGAGTCCATGTACCCATGTGACATAAGAAGAAACATGGAAAATTTGATCTGGGGGTATATTTTAAGAATTTTAAAATCAAGAGATTAGGGGAACCAGACAAGGGAAGGCGGGGGTCAAAGAAGCTTCAGGAAAGTGTACATACATGAAACTCACTAAGAGTCAAGCTCCAAGAAGAACAATCTCAAAACAGGCCAGCGCTTTGTAGGAAGGAAAGACAAGAGAAAAGGAAATACAAGATGACAAAGGCTATAGTCATCTATAGCTCATTTTTTAAAAAAGAAAAAGAAGTTTCTAAAAGAAAGCAATCTTTCCAGCTCTGATAAAATGTTCCAAACTTTAGAATTTCAACTGATTATGAAGTATCTGAAATTTTATGAAGGAAACAAAAAAAAACTGTTAATTTTTTTCATCTCATATGAACAAGTAAATAGCTACCAGAACAGAAGGTACCATCCAATATTATTTTAGGCTCTTTTCCAATGCTCAAACAAAAATCCAAATTAGAAAGAGAAGAGAATGGCAAGAAAAAATAATCAGAAGCTGAGCATAACCACTCATTCCCTAGAGTCCCTCCCCACACCCTTCCTACCGCCACCAAGGAACGAATTATGAAGGAAAATAAAAAGGCAGGTCTTCCACTTGGCCTCTCTATCCAGTATTTGGACTTATTAGTAACTATCTTAAACACTGAAAGGACCCTCAGCCAGGAGAATTGGCAGCCCTTAAGATGGATGAGGCGATGGTACAGATGGTTGCCTCGGACACGCTACCAGGCCAGTCCAAAGAAGTAAAGATTTTCAGGAGCTCAATCTGTATATTACCATCAACATTTCACAACATTTCAGGGAAAACAATCTCCTTATTATGTCCCAAAAAAAATCCGGCCACAGATAATTACGAACCAAGCAAAATCTTGCAAAGACGTTGCACAATACCACGGTGGCTGTACACCATTGTAACTTCTCAATGAGGTTGTTTTACAAATGAATTTTCTACCTAAGAGAATGGGTGAAGATTTGGCAGGTTGTCACACAAAACTACAATTCCAGTGATAACTCTTATTTGTTAATCTCACTATAGATTATATCTCACTATAACTGATTATTATTATTATAAGAACTGTTTAAAATCTTACATTATGATGGAATTTTTTTTCAAGAAATACGTCTTATACTGGCAGATCAAAGGCACAGCAGGTATTCAACTAGTGTCTACAGGATTTGAATCTAAATCTTGTTGGCATCATTTTTCACTTGGATAAAGTTCTAAAATGTCACATAAGCCACTAAGTGCTGTGCACTTTCTTGATACAATAGACCTTTGTTAATACCTTCACTTTGCCTACTAAATCGGGATGTGTTTTAAAAGAGAAGTTACAGTGGCTGCTAGGTTTGAATGCTATTGTGCAGAAGTGTATGTCTGGGGAAGTAGCATATTCTCAGCGGAAAGCTGACTTCCATCTTTCTTTTTCCCTCGAGTCTGCTCATAAGCCTGGGTCACTTGCTGAGCATTCTTATTTATTTTATTAGTCTACCTATAGATTGACTTGAATTTTTCTCATTAATCTGTTTTATTTCTTTTTAATTCCTATTCCTTTCATTTCATTTGTCATCTTACTTCATTGTCTAAGACACCCAGTATAAGCTTGAATAGAAGTGATAGCAAAATGCTTAGTCTTTATATCAATCTAAATAGAAATAATTCTAAAATCTCACCATTATGTATATTCCCTATAGGTTTTTGATATATATGTTTTAGCAGATTAAGGTGGTTCCTTTTGATTTCTAATTTGCTAAAATTTTTTATCATGAATGAATTTGGGATTTTGCCAAACGCTATTTCTACAGTTGTTAATGAAAGTTTTGTCAAGAACTGTGAAGGGTGTGAGATTTTAGCCTGCTTGCAGGTTAGCAAGTTAGCCTGCCACCGTTTTATGGATGCCAACAGAAGACATGAGACTTCAGGGTCAGAACCAAAAGACGTTTTTACCCATAGCATAATAAACATCATGAACATCACAAATGGTCATTTGTGTTTTTTTCTTCCTTCTTGATTCATCCTGCTAAGCTTGTCTAATTAGTTCTTTCAAATTACTAGTTCTGAATTATATTTATGTATGTCTGAGTTTTTTAACATCAGCAAGATTTGCTTTTATCTTTATTATTCTTTTTTATAATTTTATCTTCATTTATTTTGTTTTTATTTTTCTAGTTTCTAAAATAGAACGAGTCTCTTATTTTCAGAATTTTTTTTTAACAAAGTTGCCTCAAATATTGCTTTAGCTGCCTCCCACAGGTTTTGATATATAGTACTCTTATTTTTGTATAACTCTTTGTTTTCTTTCTTAACCCATAAGTTATTTAGAAATATATATATATATTTTTTATATTTCCAAATACATGGCAATTTTTCAACTAGATTTTTTACTGATTGTGGCCAGAAAATTGAAAGAATATATATTCTCTATTATAGAAGATGATAGATACATAAGTATAGAGGTATATATAGTATATGCATCTGAACAGAGAGAGAATTGATTTTATTTTTCATCGTTACTTATTTTTCTACCTTGTTTTCATAGTCTTCCTGTGTTAGTTTCACTATGATTGAGGATATGTGGTGATTCCTTTTAGTTTTTGCTTTATATATTTTGAGAATGTTTTGTTATGTATTCATATATTTATTGATTGTTGTGACATCTTAGTAGATTATTTATTTTTAAAATTACTTTACAGTGTATTTCCTCATCCTTCTTTTTACCTTTAAAATCTTTTTAATTTGAGGTCCCAAACTTTAATTATTCTTTTTCAATTTTTTTAACTTTATTATTTTTTTTTTTTATTATGTTATTGTGGGGTACAGTTAGGGGTTAGGCATACAAAAATGTTTCGTTCAGGTACCCTTGTTGATAAGAGGTGTCTCCCCATCCCCAGACAGATACCCA
>CAUYQG010080734.1:0-45209 GCA_963574415.1 Tarsius wallacei | reverse complement strand
AAGGCTGAAGCAGAAGAATCGCCAGAGGCCAGCAGGGCGAGGCTGCGGTGGCTGGGAGCGTACCACAGCACTCCAGTCTGGGTGACAGAGTGAGACTCCCCAACTCAAAAAAAAAAAAAAAAGAAAAGAAAATTATTCACTAAATGTTAGTTATGTTCCAGATAGTATGTTAGACCCCTAGGGCTAAAATGACTAATAGGACATAGTGTTTGACCACTTGGGAGACAAACAGAACCAAATAGTTGAAGAATTATAGTTAGTAGGAGGGTGGACATATGACCAAGTGTTTTGGAGGTTCAGAGAACTGATTGACAAACTAAAAAGGCCAAGGAATGCTTTCAGAAAAAGGTGGCATTTGAGCTAAGTCATAAAAAATAAGAGAAATTTTAGGTTTAAAAACTAGGCCTGTAAGGATCATTCCAATCAGAGGGAAAGATAGTACCAAGACATGGAGGTGTGAGAAGAAACTCATACCAGCTTGGATTAGTTGCAGGTTGGGATGACCCAGGTCAAGGAAGGCCTTGTAAATCCTGCTATACAGCTGGCCTCAACAGCAGATAAATCTTTTCTTTGGTTAGAGAGACTCAGTGGAGGAGTGAATTCCTCGAGAAGGGCCACAATGGAGCAAGAACTCTTGGATAGGGAAGAGACTGAGGTGGCTGGTAAGAAAGGGTCTCTAATGCCCACTCCCCATACATACTGGGCTGCCATATACATGTATTCAGACTCACATAGTACGTCTGTATGTGGCACACCCATCTGTTGTGTTTATTAATGAAAGGTCTTGCTGGACACCGGCAGTGCATTGCTCCTGATCATGCTGCTTCCCTGCAGCAGCTGAAGTCACCCTCTATAGTTCTAGTATTACTCAGATTATGAACAAGAGAGGAAGATGTTGATGAGGCCCTGACTGCATCCCTTCCTGTACAAATCTTCCAGAACCCCCAGTTCTAATTACATCACCTTTCCCAAATCATGCATACCCCACATAGGAAGTACCTACCATATGCCAGGCACCGTGCCATGAATGGTACAGTAGCAGGTCCTAATTCCCCTTGGCAATGCCTCTGCCCACATAGCACTTAAAATTTCTTGGAGCTGAAGAACTTCATGAAGTCAGCTTTCCTCTCTACTTATTTTTGTAACTCTGTCTCCTTTACTGGGTCACAAGGTTCTTGAAATCAGGATCAATGTTTTGGGCATCTCTGTGTCTATCAGGTTCCTTGTACAACACCTTTCACATCATAGTTGTTCAATAAATACTTGCTGAATTAAAAGTAATTGTGCAAGGGAAGTCGAGAAGAGGTAGCCACTGAACTGGCTTCATTGAAACCCTGCAATGGGACATGTAAGCCTCCTACCTGAGCTGGACTGTGATTCCAAAATGGAACACCAAATCCAAAGGAAACTAGGATTCCCAGACTTCCAATAGAGGGCAGCACAGTTATAACATCAAGGCATAATCTGATGTCTAATCACTGTTCTGTGATGGTAGAAAATGTGCCCCAGCTCAATAGACAGAAGGAAAACTGCAAAGAAAGCATTTATGGCTATAAACAATTTTTCTTTATTCCTCATCTGGGTCCTGAGGCCTGTGATTTGGCTCCAATTTTTCATTTGTGGTTGTTTGTTTCAGATAATAAAACTGTTCCTTTAAAATAATGGAGTCTATATTGAATCTAAAAATAAATATCAAAAGACCAAAGTCCCTGAGTGGGAGCAATTATCACGAAAAGACCAGCCAAGCTCAAAACAGCTGTTAAGGGATCCTGGCCCAGGCAAGAGGAGCCTGGACTCTTTGACTGATCTGGAGTCACGTGGGCGGGGTAACAAACCAGAATAGATATAATTCTGAAGTACAGAAAATACACATACAGCAATGGTAAATATACTGCCATACAAACATTGCTCTTATTTGATTATCACCGGCCACTAACTACTTGCAGTATTGTTAGGACACTTCATAAAATGGATAGAAAATGAGCATTTGACATGTGAGGGAAAAAGAAAAAAAAAAAAAAACAGAAAGATGAGCTACTTGTGAATGTCCAAGAGAAATAACACCAGGGTTCACTTTTGCCATTAGGTATAATAAGTCCCAGTAAGTAAGAAAATGAGAAGTAAGCCAAGATGATGTGGCTTTATTTCAATACTATGTTTGTTCCCTGATGCATTTGGAGAAAAAAACTGTCAGAATCATTCAATGAATTCCAAGTACAGTAAATAGTCCCTAAGAATCTGCAGTTATTTCAGAAGTGCCTTCCTCTACATGACTAGGGCCTGGACAATTCACAAGCACAATCTCTATTTATGTTTCCAAGAAGTCTCTGTGAAAAGGCCATTCTCAGGAAGCATGGCATTGATACACATACATTTTCCTCTTACTGAATGATTGTTTCAATATTTGCATTGTTTAATTGTTTAATTGAATATACTTCAATTAGTAATTATTTTATTAATTATTTTTAAGTATATAATGAATTTTCCCATCATTCGTTTATTCAGTAACTATTATTGAGCATCAACTGTGTGCCAAACACTCTACTAAATGATACCAAAAACAGTGTCCGTTTCTGAACCCAAAAAGCTTAGAGCCTAGTGGAAGAGTTGTACGGAAATGAACACTGAACAAGGGAAGTGTTGTGATGCTGTATCACAAAGGACTGACCCTAAATCCAGCCTGGTGGGGTCAGAAAGACTTTCTGGAAAGTACGGAAGATGGGCAGTAAAGAAGTAACCCTTAGCCCTGTAGATTTGCTAGAACCTGTAGAGAAAACAAGAGACTTGTCAACTTTTCATCAACAACAAAAATAGAAACTAATAATGGTCAAGAGCTTACTCAATGTCAGGCATTGAGCTAAGTACTTTGAATATTAGATCTCGTTGAGGCAACATTGTTAATACAAATGAAGAAATAGGATAACACGTGGCTATGATAGGAAGAATAATCCCACCCTAACTGCTCCCTCCCAAGCCAAAGACACTCATGTTTTTTACCACGGGAATTTATAAATGTGTTAAATCGGCACAACATAGTTACATGGCTTTGCAGGTAAAATTAAGGTTAGAAACCTCAAAAGAGGACTCTGGATTATCCTGAATCATCCACATTGATCCAGTGTAATTACAGGGCCCACATAGAGGGAAGAGGAAACAGAAGAGTTAGAAGCAGCAGAAGACGGAGGGAGAGGGGAGTCAGAAGAACAAGAAGGTCATGACCTGCCATTGCTGACTTTAAAGGAGGAGGAAGAGAACCACAAGCCACATAGTGTGGGTGGCCTCTGGAAGCTGAAGACAACCCCTAACCCCCAGTGGAGGGACCTCAACCCTACAACTGCCTGGAACTCAACTCTGCCAACAACCTGAATAAGCCTGGAGGTAGGTAACCCCCTGAGCCTGGCAACATCTTTCTGACAACACCAGCTGTATAAGACTCGGGCAGATACCAGCCAAGTCCACTGGACTTCTGATCTACAGATATGAGAGAATACATTTGTCTTAAGTCACTACATCTGTTGAAATTCATGGCAGTAATAAAGCAATACAATGGCATTATCTGAACAAGTGACAAAGTACAATGGGTGGCAAAAATATCACCGCTGTAACTACTATGTGCCAAGAGCTTTCCCACTAGTATTCTCTCTGACTCTCATGACCGTGCAAGGCTGGTACTCTTCTCCCCATTTTACAGATGACAAAACTGAAGCACAGAGACTTTTAATAACTAAAGCCATCATGAGTGAATAGTAGAATTGGGATTTGTGCCCAGGTCTGCAGATGCTGGTGTTCCTGTCCTTCCCACACTGCTCCCAAGTCGTGATTCTTTTCACGTGTCTATGGTGGGCCCAGGGACTTTGTGCATTATCTTCACTGAACCCTTCAACAGTCTGGGAGGCAGGCAGGGCAGAAGTTGTTTACTCTGTTTTACAAATGGGACTCCCACTCTTAACACTGTGAGCAACCTATGGGCCAGGGTAAGAACAAAGGCCTTCTGACTCCCAAATCCACACCCTTAGTGGTGCAGAGTGTCTGGGAAATACCCACCTCACACAGGAACTCAGTACAACCAAGTATGCCTTGCACGTGCGGCCTGTTTTCCCAAGGCAATGGAATGGGCCACTGGCTGACGGATCCCTGGGTGGGAAGTCAATACTTTAAGTGAAAACAGAACCTGTAGCAATGCTACTAGGACTGTATAAGAGTTATTTGCTCCACTTAAGGATATAATTGTTAATAAATTCTGTAATATGACTTTGGTGGCCACATCTTCCGTGGCCTGACTGAGCTAGGGACCAGCCATGATGCGTTCAGCACTTCATTTTTACTCAGTTATTTAGCATGCATGTTCCTAGAGTTTTTTTTGGTTTTTTTGTTTTTTTTACCCCTGAAGTTTTAAAGAATGTACTACAGTCTCATGACTGAGATGATCCCAAAGAAATCTGCTTTATCTGTAGCACTATTCATGCACCAGAAGGTCTTTCTGGAATGCCTCTGGGGGCCAGACAGGGTGCTAAACCCTGGCAGTGCAGCACTCAAGAAGACAGCACAGCTCCCCTGCCTTCCTGGGGCTTATACTCTAGTGGGAAGAAGAGATAATGTTAGCATTTACCTTTAGTTAGCACATAAGTTAGAATTTACTTTAGTTACTTCATTTAGTTACTTCATTTAGCTAGCATTCACCTGTAAGTTAGCAAATGAGTAAGATCATTGGACTTGAAAGATACAGAGAAGGCAGAAATAGCCCCTGAGATAGAAAGGAGGTACCTATTTTAAGGGTACATGGGGCAGCGGTTCCAACCATGGGGATTAAGAGGCTTGGAGCAGTCGGGCTTCTGCACTACCCAACTCAGCGGTCCCACATAGTCATCCATGTAAGCCGGGCCCTGTTAAGGGATAGGGTCTTAAACTATGGTCAGATCTTCAGTAGTCTGGTGTTGCAGGGAGGTGGATAGTGGAGGTATAAGTAATTCCATTCTTACAAAATACACCTCATCTTCTTCTCTGCCCCTTAACATGCAGATTTGGGCTGTTTACTTAAATTCTTTGTGCCTGTTTCTGCCTAGGATTCTGTTGATGCATGTCAATCTCTGAATAGTGTTTAGCACACAATAAATGTTCAACAAACATTTCCTGATACAGAGTTATAGCTTGATAAATATTAGCTTTCTTGAGGATGTGTCTGCCCTGGAAAACAAAGTAAACTATCCCCCACCCCCATGTCCACACTGTACATCTCTCAATATTACTCCCTGTAAAGCAATGTGCTGCTGTTAGAGGTTGCATTGTGTCCCTCAAAAAAGGTATGGTGAAGCCCTAACTCCAGTACCTCAGAACAAGATGTTATTTGAAAAAGGGCAATCACAGATGTAATTAGCTGAGACGAGGTCATAATCCAATATGACCAGTGGGCTCTTAATCCAATATGACCAGTGTCCTTATTAAAAAGGGGAAAGTTGGACACACAAGCATAGACATATGCAAAGGGGGATGATATGAAGAGATGCAGGGAGGAGCTGGTCATTGACAAGCCTGGGGAAGGGTCCCAAAACATTTCCTTTTTCACAGACCTCAGAAGGAAGAAACCCTGCCATACCTTGATTTTGGACTTCTGGCCTCCAGAACTGGAAGTAAATGTCTTGTTTTTGAAGCCACCCAGTTTGTGGTGCTTTGTTATATCAGTGCTGGCAAACTAACACACATTCCTCAAAGGCTTAAAGTGAGTGTTGTTTTCCCCATCATCTAGCAGAGGGCCTGGACCATCGTCAGTACTTAATAAACACGTGTTAAGTGGCTGAATCCATGGATAAATATCTGGAGTGGTGGCTCATACTCCCAGCAAGACATACCAGAGAAGAGGTGTGTGAAGCATCCGGGAGGGGTAGGACATGGCTGGCAGTGGGGGACCATCCAAACGTGGGATTGGCTCCCTCTAATCCAGACGCAGACAAGTGCTTCACAGGAGGAAGTCCTTGGAGCCCCAGTTGACAGGGGCACACTGTCTGTACTCAGAAGGCCTACTGGCCTGTGTGTCCATGTCTGTGTAATCTGTGCCTAGGAGCAGGTTCCCTCACCACGCTGGACTAGAGTCAGGTCTCAGTCCCTCGTGAGGGAAGCTGGAAGGATAAGTCATGTCCCCATAGGTTAGTGGGTCAGGGGAGCCAACAAGGTGTGCAGAGAAACTCTCAGAATAGCAGAAGCTCAGACCCAAGGGGGAAGCTGGCGGGTGGGACTCAGGCACAAGCGCTCTGAGGGTGGACTGACACCTGGAAAATGATATGAGAGGTCAGGGATCAGCATGCCATGAGGGATACATGATCTTCAGCCCACCCAAATGGGAGAGGAGCAATCAGATGCCTCTCCCCAGAAAGCATAGAGACATAGAGACAAGGGTTAGGCCAACAGAGGAGCCAGGGCTGTCTGGAGAGAAGGTTCTGGAGTCAACAGTGGCAGAAGGATAGGAAAGAAAGCATCAACACAGAAGTGATGGAGTAGGAAGAGTTAAGGTGATCATTCTAGAGTGAAAAAGAAGAAGGGAGAGAAAAAGGAATTTTGTAATTGAACTATTCTAATTGAGTGCTGACTCCACACTGTTCAAATTCGCCAGGTAATTGTTCAATTCTCCATTTCATTTCATCTGTAGCTGTAGCTACAGCAGTTAGTTGGAGGGGGGCAGGGCAAGTTTAAGAACTGATGAGGGGAAATCACTCCTTGTAGGCCTTAGGTTATTCTTGTTAAAAATGATGCCAGGAAAATCATAATTAAAATGGGAACATGGTGAATAACAAGAGCCCCTTTCCTTGAATGTGAAATAAATTTTAAGTTACCTTAGCTGAAGAACCCAACACATTCGACCTTCCAATAAGGGTAAGCAGAGTTTTCTATCAGAGCGAAATAGAAACTATAAATCAAATGTTTCATATCTAAAGTCCAAGCCACCTCCCGTGAGTAAAATTCCACTCTCCAACAGTCTTGTTGGTTTTCTTCCTGGCTGGCTATCAGACTTCCTTGACTCCAGAACTGTATGGATACTGTTTCTTCTTCTTAAATCTGTGAAACTACCTTCAAGAGCTATAGTCTTGACCACTTGTGACATACTATCCAAGATAAAGAAGCTGGTCAATAATAAATATGCCTGGGTATGAGATCCTATCAAGTGCATGTGGTCGAGACAGAATCATTGTAAGGGGGTAGAATCACAGAAAGATTCTAGGAGAGGGAGAAGGCAGCACAGCTGAATGTTAACTTGAATGCACTTTATAGGAGGGTTTGTGTTGAAAATCTAATTCTCCTGATTCAAGTACACTGAAAATTTGCCTTTCCTGAGCCTGGGTGTTCTCTAGTCTCTCCAAATTCAGTATGGGGCTAATATGACATCCTTCACCGCAGGGGAGCTTGGATCTCAGAGGAGACAGGCTGCTTATAGAAACTTCAGCTCTATTTTTCTAGGCTGCTGTTAACTAACTAGAAGAGTGCCCAGAGCTATTTGGCTGACTGATACCCTCTTCCTGTTGAAAATATAAGAGAATCCTCCCTCAGCAATTTGGTTCAGGGCAAAATAAAATACGCTCATGTGGGCACAGTCACATTCCACAGATTCTCCCAAGACCCTTTGATTATCATAATGGTCCTGCTGGAGTGCTGCAGTGAGACGCTCAGGGCACGGTGTAGCCAATGCCACTGGGGGTACTGTGTCTCTCGAGAATAGGGCAGCCCTTGCAGCAGGCAGTTGAGTCCTGCTGACCCAGCCCAGAATCTCCAGTGAGATAAGGCCTGGGGGCTCCAGGATCCCTTAGTGCCCTCCCCTGGGTACCTAGTTCCAGGCTATGGGAACTCTCAAAATTACAGCAATTAAGTAGTTACAAGTACAGTGTCTACTCCAACTATTAAAGCTTAGCCTCCTTCCTCGGCAGCCATCCCTGCCCATGTGCTGGGACATCTTCAGTCCAAGGTCACTTAGGTCTCTTGGGAAATGACCTTTGAAATCTAAAAGGATGACTGCCACATTTCCACACACTCATTCAGGCCAGACCTGTGGTTTACCACTGGCCAAATACATAGCGATGCTTCTAGTAGGTACCACCAGCCTTCCAGTCCACAAATATCTCTGCCCAGTGATCCCATTGGAATCACCTGGGGAGTGTTGAGAAAGAAAAATACCAATGCCAAGCCCCGCCCCCAATGCCCAGACCCCACCCCCAATGCCCAGGCCCCACTCCAAAGATTCCAGTTTCATTGGTCTGGGGTGAGGTCCAACCCAGCAGCTTCATGTTTCCAATCTCCCCAAGTGATTCCAGTGTGCAGCTAGGGTAGGCTTTGGGGTCATGCTTTGAGACCTCTTGGGTCATTCTCCCAAGGATAGAGGGCTGTCCTGAGTTAATACCTGACAAAGGTGGTCTCTCTTATTGCTTGTTTTCTGATTCAATTCTCAGAGGGTACACTTAAGTCCAGAATCTGAAGGTCATTAGAAGTCATCTTCAACGTACCAACTAGACTAAACACTAATTATTCAAATTGAACAAATATGTGTTGAATGCCTGCTATAGACCAGACACAGAACTGAAGACAAAGACTCGAGCATGTGCAACACACAGTTACTCCATTTATTTTGTGCTCCTGTAAGGTATTGTCTGGACATGGACTGTTTCCCCCAACTTGGCTTCTTCCTGCCCCCTCCCTCAGGGAGTGGCCTCTGACCAGGACTGGTCTCTGAAGCATGTGCATATTCCCAGTAAACAGTCCTGAGATGTGATGCAAGTGACCAAGCATGCAAGTGACCAAGCAAAGCTGAAAACAATGTAGTCATCAGGCTTAATCAATGTAATTGTAAGCACTGTATAGGAATTTGAATGATTAGCTTGATTACTTTGATTATAAAACTGCTGGGTATACTGCCCCAGAGTGCAGATTCTTCACTGAACTGCTACTATAGGCACCTCACATAAGTTTTAAGAAACCAGTGTCTTTCCCTGCTGGACCTCTGGGTGACTTCTTTGGAATAGGTAAACATTACACACAAGCCCTCTCAGATTTAGGGTTACCACATTACAACTCCCTTCTGCTCCTTTAGATTTGGAATCTTGGTTTTCTGTTTCGAATTCAGTCTCTCTCTCCTCACCCTCTCTCAACTTTTACAATGATACGTGTACCTAAGCACTTCCTTATAAATCTCACAGTGCATGTGCAGCATTGGGTAATCCCCGACATGTTACTAAGCCTAGTGGAATTAGAAGATGAGAAAGCATTCATCCAGGTCTGAACACTCATGCAACTCTCCTTTCAGAACATTATCTCCTAGTCAAGTTTCTATTAGATTAACCCAAGGACCTCACTACCACTAAATATTCAAGAAGCCCAAATAAAAGACCATTTTATTCTCTCTGCTCTGCCCTTTGAAGTGTTTAACTTTTGCCCAGCTGTCAGGAAAAACACAATCATGAAACCCCCAACCAGATTTCATAATTCTTGTGTACACCTGAAACCTTGAGGGAAAGGAAAGAAAATCCTGCTGCCGTAGACCGGATCCTAAAAGACCAAAGATCTAGGACCATAAGAGTAGCCCTAATTTAGCATTAATCACTCTGCCTCCTGCCTGCGTTCACCACTGTTCCCTATTTCAATTATGTCTACATCTGTCTTCTCCACTTGGCTGTAACTGATCCACAATCTGACTCATTCATTCCTGGACCCCCATCCTCCAACACAGACTGCATATAATAATAGCTCACATGTGTTGAGCGCTTACTATGTGCCAGGAACTATTCTAGATGCTTTCCACATATTATCTCTGAATGTCACTCAACTCTGTGAGTTTGATACCTTTATTATCCCATTATTCAGATGAAGAAACTGGAGCACAGAGCCTGAGCAACTTGGTCACAGTCCCACAAGACCCATGAGCCAGAATCCTGAGGCAAATCCAGGCCATCTAGCCACAGATCTGTTCTCTTAGCCACAGTTATACAATGCTTAGACACAGGCAAATACACACAGCTGTCTCCACCACCAAGGTTTTTATTCAGTAGAAGGCAGCTGTAATTCTTACTAGCTGCCTGACCTTGAAAAAATTATTAAACCTCTCCAAGCCTCAGTTTTCTCTTTTAGAAAGCAAGAGTAAAAGCAACGATGATTAAATTAGATAATGCATGTGAAGTGCTTGGCCCCCCTCTGCCAGGCATTTAGTACATACTTGATAAAAGCTAGATGCTGCTGCCTCTGGCTGCTATAGGGTACTCTGGTTTCTACCATTTGGAGCACCCTGGGTTACTCCCCAATCTGGGGGGCCATTGCTTCCCTGTATAAGAGCAGTGGGAAGCAGCCACTAACTTTTTTTGGAACTTAATTTAGATAAAATTCATGTGCCATACCATTCACCCAGTTAAAATTGTTTTTAGTATATTCAGAGTTGTACAATCAATTTTAGAACCAATTTAGAACTTAGAAACCAGTTTAGACCCAAACTTAGAATCAATTCTGGGAGATTCTTTATCACCCAAAAAAGAAACTCTGTATCCATTAGCAGCTACTCCCATTTGCCCCAAGCTCCCTTCCCACAGTCCCTGGCCGCTATTCATCTGTGTATTCTGAACATTTCATGTAAGTGGAATCATACAATACATGGTCTTTGTGAGTGACTTAATGTAGTGATTCCAAAGTTCATCTGGGCTTAGCATGCACCAATGCTTCATTTCTTTTTACTGTCGAATAATATTCCATTGTATGGATAGACCTCCTTTTATTTAGCCATTCATTAGTTGATGGACATTTGGGTTGTTTCTACTTTTTGGCTATTATAAACAATGCTGCTATGAACCTCTGTCTACAAGTTTTGTGTGGACATATGTTTTCATTTTCTTGGGTATACATAGGAATAGAACTGCTGAGTCACACGGTAATGCTACGTTTAACCTTTTGATGAGCTACCAAACTGTTTTCCAAAGTGAGCAGTCACTCATCTAGTACTTGCTTCTAGGTGACCTGGAACAAAAGCCACTTCATCTCACTAAACCTCAGTTTCCTAATCTGCTAAATGAGGATATTATCTACCACAGAAAATACTTGAAGTGTACTGCCATCAACTGCCTGATACCCAGTAGGTGCTTCACCAGGAGCAGGTATCTATTGGCCCTGGCAGCTGTTCCTCTGACCTGTCCTCTCTACCCAGTTTGGACTGGAAATAAATGGACAGTTTGAGAGGAGCCCAGTGGAGGTGTTAGAGGGCAGGACAGCACACAATCATACTACCTTTCTGGGTCTAAAATCAAGAAAAAAATCAAATAAACTCCTCTCACCTCAAATGTGTGTATATTTTCTTTGCTTCTGTAAACTGGACCTTTGCCCAGAAACCACAAGTAAAGGAAGAATCAATAACCCGAGTTTTATATGCTAATGTAATTTGGTGGAAAATGTTCTGCAATGGGTCTACAAGAATCCCATTCTCTCAGTTGCCAGAGTTTCATACAGGCTACATCTCCAAAAGAGCCTGCAAAAACAAGAGTCAGCAAAACCATTGTCCTCATGAGCCTAAGCAGAGTGTGGAAGGGTGAGCCCCCAGTGCTACCATGCTGAAAGCCTTGGTTAGCATTTCTGTTTCCAGCAAAAATGACTGACAGTCCGTCAGTCCCAAACAACAATAATAAAACTCTGCAAAAAGAAAGTGTTCCATTCTTATGGGAGTTATTGTTATTCAGGGTAAAAAATATCCCTTGGGCAGATTCACTTCGCTGCAAAAGTTGGTTTCAGAGTTACTTTACAAAACCTTGTGGGGGGGGGGAGGTGCATATGACAAGGAAAGTCAGAATAAGTTGTGCATTCAATATTATCCACTGCAAGGAATATTTTTGCTTTAGGGAAAATAGGCAGGATGTCTGGAGAGACCCCTCCTCACATACGGGAAAATAGGAGGATTTCTATCTTTATGAAAAAACAGTAATAAGGCAAACTTGAAGATTCAACACAGTGAGGCTGCCCATCCCCTTGACTCAGCATGGGTATGGAGGTCACGCATGAAAATGAAGTCATGGTACCAGGTCTTCTTCCATGGGCTCCAACTTCTGCCTCCCTCTGCAGTAATGCTAATTATGGGGTGAGAAAAACTAATCTTTTCTTTTTCTAAAAACATTAATCAAACCTATCAAAGAAGCACAAAAAAAAAAGAAAGAAAGTAACACTTTCAACTGCGGATTGCAATGAAGGATTTAAGAGAAAAAATATATAGAGAATTTGCTTACTATTAGCCAAGGGAAGGTTAAGGGAAAACACGATAATTAAGCGACTAAAAGCCACTTGGGGTGCTCTTTATTTGAAAAAAAATAGATATAAACAGTATCACATCCTGCCCAATTGTATAAGTACTTAGTTGTCAATGAGTACCAATATATGCCAAATAAATACACTGGCAGGTCCCAGATGTAACAGTACCCGTTTTACGGCTGACTTCTATATAAAGCAAGTGTGGCATAGAGTCCTTCAGTTACCAAAGTACTAAAATGACCTCATTATAGGAAGCAGTGCCTGGGAGGCCTAGACCCCAGCAAACACTACCAACAGGGGCAGGGGAAAAGAGATGGCGTGTCTGATTTTAGAACCAGGGAAGAAATGCAGTGGCACTGAATGAGACCAGGGTATGGAGAGGGATGAATTTTTTTTTCCCAGAATATTCCAGTTCTAAATCAGAAGAAAGAAATGCAAAATTTCATCTCTATATCTCATATGCTTTCCATATCCTCTCAGGGTTTGTTCCAGTTGTTCCCTCTGCCCTACCCCAGCCTGTTCCAGGCTAACATACTCATCCTTTGGCCTCTGCACGGAGGACACTTCCTGGAGCTTGTGTTTCCCAGCTCCCAAGGCTGGCTCGTGTGACCCTCTGTGCTTGTCCAGCTCCCTGCAATCACCTCCTTATAGAAACTGTTTAGTCCTTCTTTGCTAGATGCTTCCTGGAAGAAAAAGAAAGGGGATAAACATATCTGATTCACAGGATATCCAAAGAGCCAACACAACACTTATGGGAACTCAATCACTGTGACTTGACTTAAGTCTCTAACTGGTGGAAAAAATTGGAGGATCCAAACACAGGAGTGCAGCAAACCCCGAAACAGTCCACCAGCCAACATGAATGAGGTCAAGTACTGGGGGAGGGAGGGGCACTAGAGGATAGTCCTGGAGAAAAACTTTTTAAGGACAAAATTTTGTCCTTCATCAGTCAAGGCCCATTGGAGCTTCCTTTTCAGAATCCATGGTTTCCATTTACTCTTAAAGAAAAACAAGCCTTTTGTCTGTTACGTTTAAAAAGTCAAAAGCCCTTTATCATGATAAAGCATTGTTATTAAATGAGGAGCATGGATCCTGAATACAGATTGACAGAAGAACAGAGGCAGACAGACCTGAGCTCAAAACCTGACTTTGCTACCAGCTATCAAGAAGCTAAGTCACTTAAACTCTCTGCACCTCAGTTTTCTTATCTGCAAAATAGTAATAATATCTAGTTGCCATTGCAGAGTTCTTAAAATGATTCAATTAAGTAACATAAGGCATATATTTTGCAATCAATTCGGTGATATTTTAGTGATAGATGTGTGTGTGACAATGTGTTTTAGCAACATTTAGAGTTATGATTCTCAAATATTTACTAAATTTGATCCTGTCGTGTCAAGTACTATAATTATAGACAAACAAGCTACGTTTCTGCCCTCAGCTAAGTTGTGGTGAATTAAACAGACCAGCTGTAGCACAGAGTTTAAGACCCTTGCCCAAGGCTTCTAGGTGGCAGAAGTGGGACCAAAATACATATTTGGTTATTTCCAGATGTCGTTCTTTCCCACACTTCATATTTCCTGCAGAAAATAGGCATTTCTTTAGCTGATATGCTCTTTCTGTAGAAGGTATGTTTAAAAATACTACTAATAATATTACAGTCATTAGAAGGTTAAAAAAAGGTGTTTCCCATAAAAATTCATCTAGGGCTAATACAATAAGAAAAAAGAGACAAAAATAAGTTCAAGAGTTTATTTAACAGTTTTATTCCACATGTCACCCAGAGCAGAGAGCCTGGACCAATGAAGACCAACAAGCTATCTTTCAGCAGTAGAAGGAAATACAAATGGGTTTACTTTTTTTTCTTACACCTCAATGACTCCTCTTTCCAAAAAGATCTGCCTGTTACAAAACTCTTTCACTCTCTAGCAGGGTAAACAATTGCATGCACAAAGAACAAAATCACTTATTAACAATCCACACCCAACTTCAACCTGTTACCCTCTCAAAAGACTAGATCATCTCAAAAGACTAGCCAGAGAGTCCTCTGTTCATGAATAAAGTGAGGGGTGTTCAGATGTGGGTTTGGGACTCTGCATAAGAAAGGAAAAACTATTGAGAGATGCCTTGAGGAAAGAACCATTCTAAATTTCCCTTGATAAATGCACATTGAACATTTACTTCATATTAGGTATCCAACTGGATGGATTCATACACATTCCTTAGCTATGAGTCACAAATAGGCATCATGGTTGGTTTTTTGTTTTGTTTTGTTTTGTTTTTTTAATGAGGAAGCAGGCTTGAGAAGTGAAAGGATTTCCTGAAGGTGAAACCATCATCTGTAAAGACAATAGCGGAAATTAGTTTATACAAAGTTTATGCCTCTTAGGATGACAAAGCACAAGAGCTGAGCAGAAACATGAAAAGAACTTGATTTGTTCTGAGAAAGAATGGGGGAGGAGTGGGAGAAGGTCGTGGAGTGTGCTTGAGAGGGCAGAGCTTAAGGTTAGGCATGCCAGCCATCTGCGGAACTGCACAGGGACCCAGCCAAGGGAGGGGGAGCCTTCTGGGGAGATAAAAGGATAGAGGGGATGTCCTGGCCTACATCAGAATTTTACTAAAGCATAATCTGGGTGAGATAGAGGCAGAGACTGAGTGGGATCAGAGGTCCGGTGCTTTAGTCCTGGTACGTGCTTGCTGTTTGAACTCAATCCAACAAATCACCAAATCTCCGAGTTTTGCCTTCTTCTTACTGAATAAACAGGCAATATGTGCCTCACAGCAGGACTGAATTAATATCATAGAAAGTGACTCCAAAGACACACAGGGGACGTCAGGGGTGCGACCTTTGACATAGCTGCATAATTGCTTCTCAGCCCCAATCCCGCTTTGTCTGAGGCCCCACTCACTTTAGGAGAAATGATCTATGTCACACTTTGGTTGTTTGAAGTCTAATTATTTCATCTCTGTATTTAGGATCCTTTCAAAATTTGGACTTGGCCACGTCTGTTTCCTTTCCCAGATAGTAGAGACACTGGCTAGAGAGGAGACTCGGATCTCGCACACGGACCTCATTTTCAAGTCACCCTTTCTCTACCCTGGTTTCTGTGAAGCCATTGTCTCCTTTTGATTGAGTTTCCTTCTCCTTAAGTGAGGGGGTTGAAACTCTGCAGTCTCTTAGAAGACCTCTCCAGAGGCTGTCCCACCAGCCCATTGTTCCAGTACTTTCTGTTGCCCAATTAGCAGCATTTATCCAACTTTTCTGTCAGGTATGTGCTTCGATTCCAGTGTTTCTGAGCCAATTCTGCAAATCAGACTTCTTGGAAGACTCAAATGTTTTAACAATCTTCAAACATATGACATCAAGCGTGCCATTCTCCCTTCATCCCCCAACTTTGTACTTTTGTCAAAAAAAAGAAAGAGGTACTGAGTCCATCTGGCATGATTTGCTTTGAATAAAAGCCCATCTGCTTATTATTTCTAATTCCATTGTCCTCTATGTTTACGGAAGCTTCTTTCAATATTTATTGCGCTGTGCTTCTAATTACTGATCTAGACCCTCGACACAGACTTGGTGTGGCATGGGGCTGAGATGGAGGTGTCTTTTTCTTTTTCATCTCCACAATTCTTTCCTCTGGAGGCACAATGTGGCCCTCGGCCGTCATTACAGAGCCCTGGTGTAATGCTGCAGAGGCGGATTCTGACAATCATCCCCTTTAAGGTGAGTCTCCCTGGGGACTTGAGAAGCTGCCTCTGATGAATTTTTGCCTGCCTAGACACCATTATTGTCATAGGAAGTATGGAAATAATTACCTAATTTATTATCTTAAGACTGGCTTCATCCTGGAGCCCCGTGATCACTGGAAGCACAAGGCTCATCTCTGTCTCTGGGAGTCCTAAATAGATGGGTAAAATATCCACATTTCCCAAATGATGGTGTCTCCTAAAGGCAAGGGACGGGATGGTCTCTGCAATGGAAGCATTTCTGACTTGGCCCTTTTCAAAATATGCCAAAAACTTCAAGATGTTGAAACTGTTTAAATTCAACTCTTTTTCTCCCCAAATAAATTTCCATCTCCGATCTCCCCAGTTCTGCTAGGATGCTATACTTTCCTCATCCTGCAGGACTCCTTGCCACTCCCCACGACCAAGCAAGTCTTATTATTCCCTCTCAGTGGCCTCTTAATGTCATTCCCATCTGGCCCTGGCTTCTATATCACTCCATTGTCTAATTTCAGTGCCATGTCGCATTGTCTCCATTCCTGCTGAACCTCCTATCTTCCAGTCTCTACCCCACCCCACCCACCACACACATGGCTGTAGAATAATCCACCTAAAATGTCTTGATTTCATCACTTCCCTCTCCAGCAATGCTGTGTGCATGCTTGTCTTTGCCTGCAGGGTTGAGTCTGCTTACCCTCTCTGACTTGCAGGGTCTCCACAGGTGGGCCTCACCGCCTCGCAGCTGGCTGTGCAGCCCATGCCTCCCCATGAATCCTCCTGCCAGACATACAGGGTGTGGTCTGGGCTCTGGACTCTCAAGTTTTGTTCACAATGACTTCTCAAGCATTTGAAAAAGTTGAAAAAGGAAAAAAGAATCTGAGGTTAATTCTTAGTACAGACATCAAGGGGTTACAAGCCAATTTTATGCTACTTTGTTATGCTACTATCCACTTGATTCTGATACTCTCCCTCAGATTCTGGGAAAATATGATCACTGTGTAATCCACCAGACAGATCCAGTTCTTGCTGATTCAGAAAGAAGTTCTATTTCTTAAAATAATTATATAGGAGAGGGAGTGGGTATGGATTAAAAAAGACAGTCTTTAGAATCAGTAGACCTGGATCCCAGAGACCTACTAATACTATAACTTGAGCATGTTACTTAACTTTTCTGTTTCTGTTTTCTTATCAGTAAAACAGGGCAAATAGCCACCTCCCAGGGTTGGTATGCAAATTCGAGTCAACATATGAGGAGTCCCAGCATAGCCCCTGGCTCCTGGCTTCACGGCCATGTTCCTCCACAACCACCTCCAGCCCTGCAGGCTCTGCTCCACTCCAAGGATTCCCAAGGGCGTGGTCCCCTCTCTGCTGACCAGCAAGGTTGCTCTGTCAGACTTCTGCAGTCCTGTTCCATCTTCTGACCAGGACTGGAGGGTGCAGTGGGGCCTATTGTCTAGCCAGGGGTCATAGCTCTGCCTCCAAAGATCACAACTCTACAGATGCTCCCCAGTGAGACTTCCCATGGCCCGGGCACCCTGAGGACCCCAGATGGGAATCCTCACTTCTCCTCAAAGAATAACACCCTCTTGTCATTCCTAGTGGCCAGGTGCAGTTTCAAGTTCCTAGAGAGTGAGCAGCACTCACTGGACCATGGCAGTACATGACAGACAGGAAAGAATGATGGTTGAGGCAGGTGAGCCTTGGCCTCTGGAGTAAGGCTGCCTAGAATTGTTGCTGCCTTTGCCATTTCTTAGCTGGGTGGTCTTGCACCTGTGGCCTAACTTCTCTGTGCTTTGTTTCCTCATCTATAAAATGAAGACAATAGTAGTACCTGTTCCTTGTGGTTGTTGCAAAGATTAAATGAGTTAATGTAGGCAAAGACACACAGAGCACTTAGAATACTGCTTGGCACATATAGGTGCTCAATAAATGTGAGCTGTTCTAATTAATGAATAAAGTCCTCCACCATCAAAGTCTCAGGCACCCTATAATCAGGCTGATTGAAATAGTTCCCTGTTTGCCCAGGGATCTCTTCAAAACACCCTTCTTTTTGTCACCACCATCATGTGCACATCCACACGTGCACTCGCACACATAGCCCTTGGCAATACCCCAAGGTGAGAAAAGAATAATTCCCTAGAGCCTTCCATAGCAATAATGCTCACTACCTTCCCCTAATGAAGCAAAGTCCTCAGCAGCACCCTGTATTTGCTTTTCTTACAGAACTATCTTAAATTCTCCCAATTCGGAGAGGAGCGGTCAGAGGTCCAGTGGAATCTGTTGGTCTAATTATGTGTTGAGCGACCATAAAAGTGTGTCTTTTGGCCTACAACTTCTGAAATTTCTACATTAGATTACCAAATATGTCTTAACCTTATGCCTTTCTTTGGCCTCTCCACTTGTAAAGTCTACAAGTTTGAATTCAACCTTTCAGGCAACATTTGTGGAGCATCAGTTTCATGTCAGACACCGTGCTGGGGGCTGCACATGCGAGGATGAATCAGAGACAGCCTTTGGCTTCCGGGTCACAAGCAAGAGGGGTAAACAAGCAGCGAGACAGGTCACCTCAATGCAGTGTGATAAGTGCTAAGTCAGAGAAATTCACAGGAAACTTGTGGAGAGCAAAGGAGCAGCATCAGACCCAGGTGGGTAGATCAGGAAAGGCTGCCAAGGAGGAGGTGCCTTTAGAGAAGAGTCGTAAAGGATCAGTAGTCATTAACAAAGGAATAGCATTTAAAAATCATATAAGCAAGGGAGGCTCAAACTTTATCTGTACAACGACCACGTGTCTACCTAATCCTGAATCATACCCCACTTCTTTAAAATAAAATAAAATATTAATAAATAAATAATTCAGTCTGGCCCTACATCCAAATAAATTAATTAATAAAAAGCATTTATGCATGCAAAAATATTGTATTATTTGGAACTATGGTCATTTGGCACCACTAGAGGGTACAGAGTAAAAGGAGGGACAGCAAAAGAGAATGGGAAAGTAGACAAGTGCCAGGCCCTGAAAGGACTTCGTGCTTTGCTAAGTCTTTTAGATTTAACCCTAGGATGAAAGGAGAAACAGTGAAGGGGTCTCAGCCAGGAAGTAACACAGTGAAAAACTGAATGTGGGTGGAAGTAACAGGGTTTTCCAGTGGAGGGGAAGGGTGTCCAGAAGCAGAGACCATTGAGTGGTAAACCTGGATTTATAACAAGAGATGGCAAGAACTTGCACTAGTCTTAAAAGGAATGAAGACTTTTTAAAACTATTTAGGAGGTTAGGTCATCAGCATATAAAACTAGTTAGGGAAAAGAAAGAGAGGAGACAGAGGTGAATGACTTCCAGATTTCTGCCATGAATAGAAAGACAAACTTCAACTTATGAGTTAGGAATTCTAGGAGTATTTGGATTTGTATGATACATCTTCTGTGTAATATTATAGATATTCTTCATTTTAAGACAATGCTAAGTAGGCTTTTAATGATATCAACTGGATAACAAAGAAAATACTTCACTTCTAGACCCGAGGCCTCAGACAGGCAGATTTTTTTAGACAGCAATAGGGGCAGTATTCAACCGAAGTATCTACCGGTGCAGTTCTGTCTCCTGGAAATGACAGCCCACACAAAGACTAAGTAGGAGGTTGGGGAAACAGAGAGAAACAAAACTCTTAGTTAGGTACAGAACAAATGGCTGTGGTCCAGAAAGGACAGAAACAGAACTCTTAGGTACAGAACAAATGACTGTGCTTAGAAAAACATTCAAGGGGTGATTTTAAATTAGGCAACTGCAAATGGAAAGTGGACTACTGCAACCTGGGGGTGTTACTGCTCTAGTGGCACCCCCAAGTACCACTATGAGAGCAACAAAGGACTAAGCCTTGGGGGGTATCCCCATTTGAACCACCTCATTACAATTTTCAATTACAAATAGTTCAACTTTCTTTCATTTCCCATGTTGGTCTTTATGGTTCAAGGTTATTTTGTCAGTCTTCATTAACTGGAACCAGAGGTCTACAGAAGTAAATGGAAGATGGGGGACTGGAAATGAGTTTTGACCGGGAGCTCAATGTCAGGCCCAGGAATGTAGTCTACATTTGTAAGCAAAAGGGAGTGGAAGACTTTAGGGACAGAGACACAAAGAAATGAAAACACACACTTAAGAAGAAGAATCAAATGGCCCTGTGCAAAATGGATTAACTTGGCTAAAATCTACTCAAATACTAAACTGTTGTAGTCATTCTAATTAGACCTTTCACTTCCCCCACTGCTCCTCCTAAACCCCTAGCAAATCATTTGTTACAGGCTCCTAGCTTTCTGTCTCAGTGATTTTCAACCAGAGGAGGCACAGGGTTTGGAAATGAGTTGGCATTTCTTACTGGGGTCGCTGCTGTTTTCACAAATTGGGAGAGAGAAAATACTGGCATTTGGTTCCACAAAGGCCAGTGATGCCAAATATTCTCAACACACTTGACAGTCATATACAACAAAGACTCATCCTGCCCAAAATCTAGTAGTGTCCCTATTGAAAAACATGGCATTTGATCTCTTTTGCTGACCCTATCTTTGTCTTTTACAAATTTTCTTCTTCTATTTATCCCAGGCGTCCCGCCAGCCACCTGATTAGTAGGCTAAATGGTTACTCAACTGTCATCAAACTCCTTCTCCCTCCCAGAAGTAACTGGAAGAAAGCCAATGTCCATTATTGACCGAGTTCCATAGCACTTAAGATTTCCATAGTGCTTTGCAATGGTTTCTATTAGCTGATTCTCATGTCAACACACGAATTGAGTTAGGTTTGTTATTAGTGGTTTGCAAGTGGAGAGACTCAAATATAGAAGATTTGGCAACCTGTTCCTGTCTCTTACTTTTTTTTTTCTTGGATAGGAGTCTTACTCTGTCACCCAGGTTGGAGTGCAGTCGCACACTCGTGGCCACTGCAGCCTCCACCTGCTAGGCTCAGGTGATCTTTCTGCCTCAGCCTTCCAAGTAGCTGGAACTACAGGTGTGTGCCACCATACCCACGGTACAATTTATTGCAGAGATGGGGGTCTCACCAAGTTGCCCAGCCTGGTCTCGAACCCCTGGGTTCAGGCAATTCTCTCACCTCCACCTCCCAAAATGCTGAAATTATAGATATCAGCCACCGTGCCTGGCTTGTCTCTTACATTTCATTCATAGAGTCAGACTTTGGGAAGCTACACAGACACAATAATTCTTCAAGTCTCTAGAAAAATCACTTAGTAGGGTATCATCTGTGACTGAATTTTAATATAAACTTTCCCTGCTTTTGGAATTTAAATACTTTGGTGGCCTAGTTATGAAAAGTGAATCTCCCTCTCCACTGGTTTTCATTATATTATTGAAGATATAGTCATATTTTTAAAAATCTCTTTAAAGAACTGAATGTTTTATTGCTATCTCTATGGATTCCTTTTTGATGTCTGTTACATCTTATGATTTGCATTACTGGCCCTCTTTTTGTGAATATCTTATCTTTCTAATAGATTGAAAGTGTCTTGAGGGCGAATTGTCCTATTTGTATTCCTCCAGGGGCTATGACAGAGCTTGACCTGTGATATTAATAATTATTTAGTAAATATTTGCTGATCAAGTTGGGGGTCAGTTCCAAGGTATGTGAAATTGTGCCTATTGAAAATTATAGCCTCCACCTTGCAGTTTACTCTTTGAAAAAATTCTTCACAAAATATTACCATACTTTGGAGTATTTGGCCTCTGTGATGCTCCTGTGGCAATTAACTTCCTTTCACCAACACCCATCTTCAAGCCATGAATATTTCTCTCATGATGAAGGAATCCCTGAATCCATATTTGCCACCCCCTTCATCTGTCTTCTACTCAGAAATTTACTACACCAAATAGAGTTGATTACTTGCTCAATGGAGATGAGATAGATATATTGCCAAAATGGTCACAATTCTTCACTCCTCTCTATGACCTTGGCCTTTGCAACATAATTTTCTTTTCCTCCCATCAAGATGTGGGTCTATTTTCCCATTCTCTTGAATCTAGCTTGGTGACTTACTTTGGTCAGTAGAATACATCAGATGTAACCATATGCCTTTTCCAAGGGTAGGTCTCAAGGGAAGTTGGAGGTTTTTAGTTATTCTCAAGAAACTTGCCCATACAGGCAGAAGGCAAAACAAGCCCAGCTTGCTAGATGATGAGGTTCACAAGGTCCAATCTTCCCTAACAGCTCAGCCAACAGCAATCAACTGCCAGACATGGAAATGGTCCATATTAGACCAGCCAATCCCTGCCAGCCAATGACAGATACATGAGCAGGGCCAGCTAAAATCAACCAATGTCATCCCAGATCAGTAGGGTTACCCAGCTGCCCGGATACTCATGGATATTGTTTTAAGGCCTCGAGTTTGGGGATGGTTTGTCACACAGCATTATTTAAATGAGAAATATCTTCAAAGAGGTTTTTTAGCAATGATCAAATCTAACAGAAAACTACCTTAATTCAAGCCCCTTAGATAATATCAAACAATGTGTTCCTTGGATTTTTTTTCCATTCATTTATCCAGAATCATCAAAAAACAAGCTGAAACATATAACTAATTTTTCAGATAATTGATGCTTACCTCTTAAAGTTTAAAACCTTTTATTTAATGTAACTATTTCTACTGTAATCTTTATAAACTCTATCATACATATATCTGTGCTGTATACATCAACATAATATCTAAGATTTTTCCTTTTATTTTTAGTTGACATGTAATAAGTGTACATACTTATGGTATATAGCGTGATGTTTTGATACATGCATACAATGTGTAATGATCAAATAAGGTAATTAGCATATCTACCACCTCAACTGTTTATCATTTCTTTGTGCTGGGAACATTCAAAATCCTCTTTTAGCTTTTTTTGAAATATGCAATAGTTTGTTGTTAACCTTATTTATCTTACGGTACTCTAGAACATTAGAACTTATTCCTCCTGTCTAGCTATAATTTTTCTATCCAGTAATCCAGGTAGTTTTCTGTTAGATTTGATCCAACTCCTCTTCCCTCTACCCTTCCCGGCCTCCAATAACCAAATTCTACCCTACCGTTCTATTCGCTCAACTTATTTTTTTACCTCCCATATGTAAATGAGAACATGCAGTATTTCTCTTTCTGTGCCTGATTCATTTCACTTATATAATGTCCTCCAATTCCATCCGTGTTGCCATGAATAGCAGAATTTCATTCTATTTAATGGCTGAATAGTATTCCATTGTGTATATATATGTTTTCTTTATCCATTCATCTACGTCAATATAATATTTTAATTCTGTATTTAACATTCCCTTGATAGTATTATTAATAAAAATGCTATCCTAAAGTACTACACAGTAGTGACCTCAGTGAGTACTGAAATATACTGGACAATTTACCTCTACATTGGATGGTCCCAGATCACTTTGCTTTTTGAACTCATATCTGTGGATGCACACAATTTTGGAACTCTTTCTCACCCTTTAAGAGGTCATCTATCATTTCTTGCTACTGTGGTATGTGCTTATTCCTAGCAGCTAACTCCCCCTTCATTTGTTTTTTCCAACCTACTGTGGATCACCAAGACATATAACCATATAACCATATTGGTAATTTTTTTTAAGTCCCCCAAATTAAAGAAACTCTGAGGTTGTAACACCAGAAACATTCTACCCTAAGGCAACACATGCACAAAGAAGGAATGTAGATTTTTTTCCTCTTTCCAGAGACACATTATCAGCTGAAATGAATAATCACCCCAGGAAACTATGAGATTTAGGTAAAATTAGCAAGACATCAGAAAAGTAAAACAACTACAAAAGAAATACAACAAACTGATCAACCTATAACATACACTGAATTAATGGGCCTTCTACATATAAACAGTCACCAACTTAAAGATGGTTCAGCTTACAATTTTTTGACTTCATGAGGGTGTTAAATTGATAAGCATTCAGTAGAAACTGTACTTGGAATTTTGAATTTTGATATTTTTCTGGGATAAGAGAAATTGATGATCCTGTCACTGTTGCATCCCTATCATCCAACAATTAAGTTTAGGTCAATGCTTTAAACATTCTTCAGGCCCAATGTGCTTTCAGCTATGTGCATTAATGATGGGTACCCACATAGCCATTCTTTTAGTACAGTGTTCAATAAATTACATAAGATATTTAATGCTTTAATATAAAATAGGCTTTGCTTTATTATAAAATAGGCTTTGTGTGATTTTGCCCACTTGTAGGCTAAGTCAAGTGTTCTGAGCACATTTTTTTTTTTTTTGAGTTGGAGTCTCACTCCATCACCCAGGCTGGAGTGCAGTGACATGCTCCCAGTCACTACAGCCTCGACCTGCTGGGCTCAGGTGATTCTTCCGCCTCAGCCTTCCAAGTAGCCAGAACTACAGGCATGCGTTACCACACCCAGCTAATCTGAGCACATTTAAAGTAGGCTAGGCTAAGCTGTGACGTTTGGTAGACTAGGTGTATCGATGCATTTTCAACTTATGATATTTTCACTTTATGATGAGATTATTGGGATGTAACCCCATTGTAAGTTGAGGAGTATCTATCTATATATGTGTATGTGTGTATGAAAACACTATAGAATTATAATGATATAGAGTTACAGTTATAGGCTATATGTGTATCTGTCTTTACATAGTTTACATTTTTAATTTAAGAGACACAGAAAATAGCCATAGATATCCATATCACTAGAATCTACATTACTGGACTCTCCAATGGAGAGAAAATACAAGCAGAAAGATAAAGTATTAGCAAGAAAATAGCTACAATTTTTTAATAATTGAAGATATGAACCCTCAAAGGCTTTATACGTTACCAAATAAATTACATAAGAAAACAATGCCTAAATCCATTATAGTAAAATTATGATGCATAAAGTCAAAGAGAAAATTCCAAAAGCTTTCAGAGGAAAGCAAAAAGAGACCAACTACAAAGAAACAAAAATGAAATTGACATCAACTTCTCAACAGTGATGCCGGATTTAAGAATTCAATAAATAACTATTTTCTAAGTGTTGTAGGAAAATTAATTCAAACCTCGAATTTCATAGCTAACTAAACTATCATTTAAATAAGAAGGCAAAATAAAGATATTCTTGTTTATAGAAGATTTCAAAACATTTGCTATGCTATTATAAGCATCCCCTAACTCCAAAAGAAGAGATATTAGTCCACACGGATGCCATAAAACATGAAGAGTAATTAAAGATTTTAGTGAGTATCTGTTGAAAGGCGGAAAGGGGGGAACAAAAATATGGTAAATGGAAAACAAAATAAGATGGTAAAATAAGTCCTAATATAGCAGTAATTTTAAAATGTAAATGAATTGAATTCACCAAATAAAAGAAGAGACTCTCAGACTGGATGAGAACATAATTACCACGGAATAAGATATTTATAAGTACCACATTTTGTGTGTGTGTGTGTAGGAGTCTCACTCTGTCACCCAAGCTGGAGTGCAGTAGCACACTCACAGCCACTGCAGCTTCAATCTGCTGGACTCAGGTGATCCTTCCACCTCAGCCTTCCAAGTAGCTGGAACCAGAGGTGCATGCCACCATGCCTGGCTAACTTTTTTTATTTATTATAGAGACAAGGTCTCACTAAGTTGTCCAGGCTGGCCTTGAACCCCTGGACTTGCAATCCTCTCACCTCCGCCTTCCAAGGTGCTGGGATTACAGCCATGAGCCACCACACCCAGCAGGACCACATCTTAAACATAAGTTTTCTGAAAGGAGAAAAAATATAAAATATATATATTATATTTATATAAATATATATAATATATATGTATTCTAAGCAATTATGAACCTAAAAGACTTGGAGTAGCAGTCTGCATTCGGACAAATTAGAAATTAAAGTACAAGACATACAAGGAACAGAGACATTATTTATAAAAGAAGCAATAAATCCAAAATATAAATAAATAATATATATTATTACAAAAAGTAATACTAACATTTATTGAGAACTAGGCAACATTCTAAGCCCTAACCTACGATATTTTCATGTGTTAACTCATCTAACCTTCACAACAAGCCTGTGACATCAGTTACATTATTATCGCCATTTTACACATGAGACAACCAAGACATGTGTATATGTAATCATCACAAATACAAATGTGTACAATAATAAAGCCCTGAAAACAAGAACTAACAAAACTAGATAAATAATTAAGTAAATCAACAATTGTAGTTAAAATTTTTAGATGCACTTTTCAAACTTTATTGAGTCAGACGCACACAAAAAAAGATCCTTGAATGCACCATGATACTCTAAAAAGGGAGAAGTTCTCATTTACAGAAAACAGAAAAATACCAACTAGTAAATGTGGAAGACACTGTATAAGAAGTAAATCACCATCTGCAACTAACAATGAAGATTTTATTCAGGAAAGGATTATTAGTATAGGATAAAATCCTTGAGTAAAAGGTTATTGAAAAACATAATATTTACACAATCTTAAAGTATCATTCTACAGGCTAGTTATTGATTTCCAAGTAAAAATATATATCACCTTTACAACAAAGAGATCTGGCTCACACCACCTAAACCAAGTTACCAAGAATGGAACAAACTAACACTATATGTCCCTCCTGTGATTCAACAGAAAGACCATAATTTTGACCCTAATAACAAGAAAACAATTATAAAAATCCAGATTGTGGCACATTAATACAATTGAACTGGACTCTTAAAAAAAAGTCTGTGAAAACCAAATGCAAAACATGATCCCAGATCCCTGGATCAAAATTAAAAATAAAACACCTACTAATGAATTAAAAGATAAAACATTGAATACCTTAATAGGTATAAAAAATGGAAAAAGTTCAATCCTCTTTTGCTTAAAAAAAAAACTCAGAAAACCAAGAATAAGAAGGAAATTCCTTAAGTCAATAAAAGAATCTACCAAAATCCCCACAAGAAACTTCACTTTCATGCCAAAATCAGACAAAGATGTTCACTATTTCTGCAGCTGCTTCACATAGTCCTTGATGTCTTGGCCAATGCAATGAGAGATGAAGTGGAAAGGAAAGGAAAACTGTCCTTGTTTGCAAACAACAAAGAATGCACAAGAATTTTACAAAGAAAGTCTTAAAGCCTATTATATTTTATATGTTCTGACAAAAAGTCCAGTGCTCATGGAAGAGATGATTGAACTTCATAGATGTAAATTTCCCCAAAAATTAATTGACAAATTCAATGGAATTGCAAGCAAAAGTTCAGCAGGATTTTTTTTTAACAACTCACCAAACTGATTCTAAGATGAGTAGGGAAGAATTCATTTCCATGAATAAAACAGATAATTTTGAACAATAAGGAGCAGAAGCAGTCACTTATTGTGTCTGTCTTAAGGGTTGCTGTAACAAATTATCACAAACTAGGTGGCCAAAAACACAGAAATATTATTCTCTCACAGTTCTCAAGCCTAGACTTTCAAAATCAAGGTGTCCACAGGACCACATTCCCTCTGGAAACTCAGGGGAGAATTCATTTCTTGCCTTTTCCAGTTTCTCCTAGCTGGCATTCCTTGGCTTTCCTCGGTTGATAGCTTCATCACTCCAATCTCTGCTCTGTCTTCACATCACCTAATTTAATTTTCTATGTACCTATATAGTCTATTCTGTCTCTTATAAGAACACTTATCACTGGATTTATAGCTCATTCATATAATCCAGGATGGTTTCATTTCAAGATCCTCAACTTAATTACATCCATAAAGACGGTTTCCAAATAAGGAATATCCACAGGTTCTAGGGATTTAGATGTGGGCATATCTTTTGGGAGGGCCCCCATTCAACCTGCTATACTCACATACCAGCTATAAGGGCATACTATAAAGCCATAGTATAACTCTATTATGTACAGGCACAGTGACAGACTAATGTACCAATGAAACAAAATGAAGCCCAAAAAGAGTTCCACATTGAAAATCATATATATGGGACATCTGGCATGATAAACCAGTGAGGAAGGATCGGGTGAAGAAACAGTTTGATAAAAAATGAAACTATATGGGATAATTTTAATTCAGGCCCTTGGGTACAAAGGTAAAATCTTTAGGTAAAAACCTGAAGATTAAATATGAATGGTATGACACACACAAGAAAATATTAGAGATTATCCTCATGGCCTTTGGTATAGGAAAAAAGATCTCTTAAATGAGACCCCAAAAACACAAGCTATAGATGAAAAACTGGCAACTTAATTACATCAAAATTAAGGATCTCTTCTTCCTAATAAAATGCCAAATAATATATGTAAATACTCCTCTGTCAAGAAGTAAAGCTTAATTTCCCTCCCCTTGAGTGTGGGTGGGCTGAAGCTAGTGACTCACATTCAAAGAACAGAATATGAAAAAGAAAAACATTTAACTTTACAATGAAGAAACCTAGCAGGCACCCCCTTACCCAAGTGTTCAAGGTTAATATCGCCGGTGATAAGTCAAGCTCATATTATGTACCCTTTGCTATGGTGTGATGATAAGGGCACTTTTTTTCTGTGGTCTTCTTCCAGAAAATACATAAGCCCAGTTTAATCATAAGAAAACATCAGACAAACCCAAACTGAGGGACACTCTACAAAATGCTTGACCAAAATGCTTTGACATTCTTCAAATTGAGACTGTCACAAAAAAAAAAAAATGACAGAGTAACTGTCACAGATCAAAAGACTAAGATATGGTGTCTAAATGCAATGTAGTATCCTGAATTGGATCCTGGAAAAGTAAAACAATATCAATGGGAAAACTGGTATAATCTGAACAAAGCCATGGTTTAGTTAATAGTATTAAGCCAATGTTAAAATTTTAGTTTTCACAAATATACCAAGTTAGGTAAGATATTAACATTAAGGGAATCTTGGTGAAGAAGGAACTCTCTGTAGTATCTTTATGACTTTTCTGTAAATCTAAAGTTATCGCAAAACAAAACATTTGCCATATATAAAAGAATTTCTCTTCAACAAAAGACACCAGAAGAAACTTGCATCAGCTAAAATTGACAAAAATAAATGTCTAAAATGTACATGGAATGCCATAAGTTAATGAGAAAGACAAGAAACTCAACAGTGAAATTAAGACAATGACTAGACAATTCTCAGAAAAGGGAATCCAAATGACTAGTAAATATAAGAGATGTTCTAACCCGCAAATAACCAGATACATGCTAAATGAAATCAAAGAAATATATTTTCATAAATCCGTTTGGGGGCAAATATTATACTGATGAAGCAGGAAACCTTTTCTCCTGATAGGAAAAGAAAGAAGAACAGGCATTCCAGAGGGGACCTTGGCAGCACGATGTGAGATTAGGTGAGTGATTTCCCTATATCTTGTAATCTCACTCTAGGGCTAACATCCCTGAAACACTCACCCAGGATAGTATGGGGTGTAGAAAAGAATGACCCTCAGAGCACTGTTTGTAGCAACAAAGCATTGAGCCAACAGTAGTGTCTGTAACTGGGGTTATAACCAAAACATGGTAGACACAGAAGAATTAACCAGATGCACATTCACCAACATGGATAAATCCTGGAGATTATGTAAAGTGGAAAACAGCAAAAAAAATACATATATGTGTGCGTGTGTGTGTGTGTATGTATATATATATAGTACATATATACTGAAATGCCATTTATATAAATTTAAATGTCATACATTGCAATGACACATTCTAAACACATTAGCATGTATGTTTACAATATATCAAGGAAAGAATAGACATTGAGATGGGGCATGAAAAGGGAAAACACTAAAATAACACACAAAAGAGACCATTGAACAGGTAGATGTCAGGAGCTCCTATGGATGATGACTTCGATTTGCACCTGAGGTCCAAACGGAAGGAAAAAGAGAGCAGTAACAGACGAGAGCTTGAGGAGATCACCCATGAGCTAAGAGCATGAGTTTTAGTGTGAATAAATGTGGGAACATCTTTATTGTCTGCTTGGTAGCCCTTTATTTATATACTGATTACAAAATAAGTCATTTCTTAATGGCCAGATAAGTCATCCTCAGATAAAAAAGGCATTGCTGTACTGGGTTTCATTACAATAAGATACACCTACAGTTCAGCCTGACACCATGAATAATTCTTCCTAAGACCTTTACGAATCTCCCCAGTTCACAAATAACCCCTATAGCACATAATTTCCCCCCTATATACATATACAATAGGTGAAAAGAACATTTTTTTCTTTGGGTGCCTGTGGGCAGGGTGTCCAACTCATTTACTAACTGAGTATCCCACCACCACACTCCAACGTTCCAGGCAGCAAGTGAAATTCTAATTCATGCTTCAGCAAAAAATACAAATTATAATATATTTTAAACATGGAGGGTCATTTGCAAATGATGAGAAATGCAAATTCTAAATCAATGAAAGTCCAGGGAGTACTGTACCATGATGGCCACCCCGGTGCCCTGGAAGAGTTACTGCTGCTCTTTAAAGTGTTTAATATAATCTCTGAAACAACAGAGGCCATGAGTAAGCCCTGCTCATCTTGATTGACAATTTGGCCTGTGGCTCAGACCACTGACTCTGAGCAAATCATAGAAGATTGAAATTCCAAAAGAAGATGTTGATTTCAAAGCTTTTAATGATTCAAATTTTCAATCAGCAGTTTTTTTTTCCAGTTCATTACCCACAGACTCTGCGGACCAACCAATGTGCACAGCCCATCTCCTCCTTAATTCTTCTAGTAATACAATCCTGTCCATCACTTCACCTAGCCCTGGAAAACAAAGTCGAGATATACATGTTCATTTCACCTTCATTTACCTTGTCAGGATGCCAAAAGCATGGGAAATAAAGTAAAAAATCCCTGCGTCTCAGAAAGCTCCTAAAATGAAGCTGATCAAGCCAATGATTCCTTCGCACAGCTGAACTGATGGAAGATTGGATGCCAGCTGGCAGCTCTGGCTATGACAAAAAAGAGATGCACAATTCAAAAAAAAAAAAAAAGAGGAGGAAGAGGAGAGTCTTCAGCCTCAAGTCAGATCGTGTCCATCTCACAGTGTCATTCCAGCTCCCGAGTCTGGAGATGAAAATAACTTGGCTTTGAAACACACACAGGATATTCAGAAAAGCAGCTGACAATTACAAGTATGAAGGGGGGTTCGGGAGTAGATTCCCACTGTGCAAAATTGCACGTTATTGAATTGATTGAGTTGTCATTCAGAAAAGGTGATTTTAGAAATGAAGCTGGCGAGGAAATAAATAGAGTCTAAATTCAGGTAAAATTCATCCAAGTATTGCCACTGGTATCTGTAAAACTAAAGAAGTGCAGTGTGTGATGGTAATGTCATTAAACAATGACACTGGAGGTCATTCCTTGTTACCCTTTTCTATAAAGTATCCTACTTCTTCCTTGGCTCATTGACTGTCACTCAGCAGAGTCATTCGTTCACTGACTCACCTGGAGCCAGGACCAACCAGGCTTTGGTAACATTCAGAAATCCTCATGCTGCCTTAAAGGTCTCCAAGAACCCATTTCCCACGTTGGATTTCCATGACGCACCCTCACCTCTGGCCTCTTCGCTAAGCTACCAGCTCCTGGGTTGGTCAGTTGGGGGAGCTGTAGAGGACCAAGGCTCTGCTTGAAGGCATCTTGGGACTTAGATGGCAGTAGCACAAAGTATGATTTCTACAAGTGTGTGGCAAGCTTGTTTTTCATTAGGATTACCCTGAGAGTCAGATCAACCCTGGATTGTGTCTTGTGTATAGTAGGTATTCAATGAGCATGTGTTCGATGAACAAAGGAATGATGAACAACTGGCAGTTCCCTTCAATAGCAGGAGTCCAAGAGGAAAAAATCTGCAACTGACATCCAATTCTGGCAGTTCTGTCCAGAGGAACAAAACCCCAGCTGGAATTGGGAGCCTGGGGCAGTGGTCCCCAACATTTTTGGCATGAGGGACTGGTTTTGTGGAAGACAATTTTTCCATGGATGGTAGGGGGAAGAGTGAGGAGGCAGGGGAGGGGGTGAGGTTGGATCACCATGCATTAGATTCTCATAAGGAGTGCGCAACGCGGAGCCCTCACACACACAGTTCACGCTAGGGTTCAGGTTCCTATGAGACTCCAATGCTGCATCTGATCTGACAGCAGACGGAGCTCTGCTCACCTGCTGCTCACCTCCTGCGTCCTGGTTCCTAACAGGCCACAGAGAGGTACTGGTCTGTGGACCATGGGTCAGAGACCTCTGATGTAGGGGACAGAGCTCAGCTTCCTGGAAGACTGGACTGTCAATGAGGTAACAGGTTTCCAGGACTTCAGCCGAGGACACTGGGGATCAGAAAAGGGTTCCAGGGCCAGGCACAGTGACTCAAGCCTGTAATCCTAGCACTTTGAGGAGCCAAGGGAAGAGGATCGCATGAGTCCATGAGTTCGAGACCAGCCTGGGCAATTTGATGAGACCTCGTCTCTACAATAAATAAAAAATTAGTCAGGCGTGGTGGCGCTCACCTGTAGTTCCAGCTACTTGGAAGGTTGAGGCAGAAGGATTTCCTGAGTCCAGCAGGTCGAGGCTGTGGTGGCCATAAGCATGCCACTGCACTCCAGCCTGGGCAACAGAGTGAGACTCCAACTACAAAAAAAAAAAAGAACAGGGCTCCAGTCCCAGCAGGGAAAACGAATGTCCAATGGGGTCAGCGAGCTTAGTCCATGTGTGCTAACTAGTACACCTTGGCCTTGGACAGGATCAACCAGGAGTGGACAGGGAGTGCTGCAGAGGCCTCAGGGCTCACCCCAGCCAGGGAGTGCTGACCCCACTGTCCAGTTTGCATCTCCTAACTTTCAAAACTGGCTCCTGTAGGGTAGTTAATGCAAGCACCCATTCTTGTGGAAAGACCACTGACAAGGGGGCCTCACAGAAGCACCAGACTCCAGCCTCAGCCCTTCCATGACTGCCCTCCAACAAGGCATTGGGCTCCTTCGAGTCACAGATCCCTCCTCATAATTGGGAGCAATGGTCAAACTGATTGGAGCATCAGAGAATAAAGGAGATTACACATCTAGAATCACTTTGTTTCATTTTGTTGTTGTTTTGCTTTTTGGAGGGCCGGGGGTTGAGTTGGAGTCTCACTCTGTGGCCCAGGCTGGAGTGCAGTGGCACGCTCACAGCCACTCCAGTGTCGACCTGCTGGGCTCCAGCAATCTTTCCACCTCAGTCTTCCAACTAACCAGAACTACAGGCACACGCTACCACACTCGGCTAATTTTTTTATTTATTGTAGAGACAAGGTCTCGCCAAGTTGCCCGGGCTGGTCCCGAACCCGTGGGCTCAGGCAATCCACTTGACTCAGCCTCCCAAAGTGCTGGGATTACAGGCTGAGTCACCAAGCCCGGCCTGAAAGCAGTTTGTAAAGGATGTAGCTCTATGAATGTTGGCTATGTGTATATTAAGCAGTATTTCCATATCTCCAATTTGTCATATGGAATTTTCTGTTATTATAGAAGGATTTAGTTTCTCATTCTAGGAATTTTAACCACTGAGTAGGGAGCGTGAGTTTTGCAGGGACCCAGAGGGACCTTCCCCAGACTCCTGAAAGTCAACTATCACCGGCACCTGACACACATAGCCACTTAGTCAAGCTCTGTGTGTAGCTCGTATGGGCAGCTTTTGTGTGGCGTGCATTTAAGTATCTGCTGCAGGCATGTAAATAAAACCTGCACTAAGGTAAACAGTTGTTCGGTTTTATAGCCTATCCGCACGTAACTTTTATGCTCCATTATGATATATGGCTTCTATATACATTTGGAAGTCCTAGAACGTTGTTCCGTGCGGCATCCTCTAAGTGACTGGCTGATAAACGGTTATTTACTCACTAGCTTTCATGGCCCATGAAAGTCTTTTCTCCGGAACACTGTCCCTAACTGCCCATTAGTGATCATGGTAATTCTTCCTAATGGAATGTGAGCCAATTATCTCGACAGCCTCGATGGCATGGGGCGGCAGGTTGGTGGGATGCAAAGGAGCCCATGCTCAGTCCTGGACGTTCCACCACATGGTTTAAATCAAAGCCCAGGCCTACTAGTGATGTGTCACGACAAAACGTGGCATGCATTCTTAGCACATGGTCCATGACACAAACATGAAGAGGTTCCAGGGAAGTACTTGTGTGCTATAAACAGCACCTGTTACTGTCACTTCTCCACTCTGGAAAAAAGAAGCAGTTCACAGCTTGATAACAGAATGAATCCAAATTTTGTTTGTAAGACTGCTGTTTGGCATTTTGCAAAATATTTTTTTAATATAAATTATAAATAGTAGTTTGAAAATGGTAGAATGGATATTATAATAACAGTAACTATCAAGTATTGAGTACATCTTATTTGCCAGAAACTGTACTAGGCATTTACATGTAATACATGATATCCACTGTAAGCCTATGAGATGGGGCTCATCATTTCCACTTCACAGGTGCAAATACTGAGGTTCACAGAGGCTAAGTAACTTGCACTAGCATTACAAAGCAACAAAGCTGAGGTTTGAAGCCAGTCTCTTGACTGCGGACAGCCAGTGGTGACCCTTGTGTTCTTTATATTTTCTACATTTACCAAGTTTGAAAATGAACCATTGTAACTGTACAATCAGGAGGACATTTTGTGGTTAGCTTTCTAAGCTAACCATGGAACAGATATCAGCTATCCATAGCTGATATACGAGAACACAAGTCTGAGCAGGGAACCAAGTGAAAAATGAGATTTTTTTTTTTAAGTGAAGGATGAGGAGCCAGGGATAGAAGATGTCAGACATGGAGGAGGAAGGAAAAAAGCAAATGGAAATGGAAAAGAAGTCATCATCATGGAAGACAACGTGAAAAGGAACCATAGATGGAGGCTGCAGTAAGGTGGTTGAAGCATTTGAGTGTCGGGTAAAGAACTTGGGCTCTATCCCATCTCCTAAATCAGTGCCACTTCTTAGCTCATTGGATTTCATGACATCAAAATGCAATGAATGTTAAAATAGCTGGCTGACAACAGGAAAAAGGAGGAAACAATTGTTGGTACCCAAAAAGACCAAATCTTTTAAAAGCATGGGATTATTTAAGTGTCATATGTATAATAAGAATCATCTTTTCCTTTGAAGTCATGAAACAAGATGATTTCCACATTTTCAATACTAATGATAATCTGGAACTTTAAATTATTGCAAGCACTCGGATGCATGTGACCGGGGGTCATGTCTTCTGGTATGTTTTTTATTTTGTACGCCGTCCTCAACAGCATCTGACACCATCTCTATACTCAGCAGGTAGTCCATAAAAAGTGGCTGGAGTTTCCAGGCGGTTCTCCAGCCCCAGGAGGTCATGGAATGTTAAGTGGAGAAACTGAGGCAGAAGAGTAACTGTGAACCAACCCAGTGACATTTTAAAAGACTACCTTCTTGTGTATCCAGGGCTCAGCCCGTCACAAGAAAATATTGAGTACCAGGCTCCTCTGCTGGCACACGGACTTGTGTACTCACTGAGCGCCCTGGGGGCTGGGCACTGCACTGACCCTGGAGCAACAAGGACAAAGAAGACAGGCTTGTGCCCCAAGCACTTGCAGGAGCTGGTGGGACAGAGTTTGTCTACAAGGGGCAGTCACGAGTCCTGCACTGAGAGGATGGTTGGGAGGAGGAAAGGTGGCCGGTACAGGGACCAGAGCAAGGACCCTCCTGGGCAGGATGCACCAGATCTTCACTCTTCCTCCACGTGGTGTAAGGAGGGCGCCTCATCTCTGCACCTACAGCAGGAAAGAAGAGAGGATGTTCCTTTAGCCTTGATTTGTCTTGGTCACTGTGCCCAGGGGCACGTGGTCATTTTCCAGCCCAGAAAGGCCTGTCCTCTTGAGTTTCATCTCCATCCCTGCTGCAGCCATCTTGGACATTGTGCGGTCCCTCCAAGTGCCATGCTCTCTGCACTTTGGGCCTTTGTGTGGTCCCTTCCTTCTGATGGGCACATTCTCCTTCCCTCCCTCTCTCTTCCCCTTTACAAGGCTGACTCTGTTCTGCATTCCAGTGTCAGCTTAAACATCACTGCTGAAGAGAAGAAGCCTCTCTCTCCCAGGCCAGATGGAATGCCTTGCTGTCTACCCCTCAGCACCCCGTTGTTCCCTTTTTATAACTCTTACCGCACTTGTAATTATTGGTTTGTTGTCTCCTGCCCTTCTAGACCATGAACTTTATAAAGACAGGGCTATATCTGCCTTGTTTCCCACCATATCCTTAGCTTTAAGAGAACCAGGCACAGAATAAACATTCAACAGATGAATGAGTGACTAAATGAGTGACTGAGTGAGTGTCTGAATGAGTGACGAGTAACTGAGTGACTAAGTGACTAAGTGAGAGACTGAGTGACTGACTGAGTTGTGAGGCACGTATCTATGGAAGAACACATTTCTGGACATTTGCATTAGTCCTTTGTGAATCCCTAGAGGCTGAGACCATGCCGGACTCATCTTATAGCTGTGGTGCCTTACATCATGCAGGAAGATCATCATCGATGAACTCAAAAAGGGAGTGCAGAGGAAGAGAGCGCATGAGATAGGATTCCTCACACCAGGGCCCCTCCTCTACCCAATCCAGAAGACCCACTCAATTTCCCCTACTGAGGAAATCTTTCCTCTCCGACCAACCCCAGATCAGCTTCCTCTGCTCAACTCCCACAGGCCTCGATGGCTGTGCTATGCACTCCGCCCATGTCATGCCCTGTCTTTTCTTTTCTTTTTTTTTTTGAGTTGGAGTCTTACTCCGTCACCCAGGCCAGAGTGCAGTGGCACACTCACAGCCACTGCAGTGTCCACCTGCTGTGCTCTGGCGATCCTTTCGCCTCAGCCTTCCAAGTAGCTGGAACTACAGGCACGCGCTACCGCGCCTGGCTAATTTTTGATTTATTGTAGAGACGAGGTCTCACCAAATTGCCAGGGTGGTCTTGAACCCGTGGGCTCAGGCAATCCACTCCAAAGTGCTGGGATTGCAGGCTGAGCCACCGTGCCCGGCCATGCCCTGTCTTCTCATGCCTCTCTCATGAACTCCTTAAAATCAAAAGCCATGTCTTCTTTTCTTCAGTTTCTTGGCTCCTAATTCTTTCCACAAAGTCAGTGTTGATTGAGAACTGACAAGAAATTGAATTTGTTTCTAAAAGGATTTTGTGAATTCCTTCCCTGGTGGACTTTGAAAGATAGGGCAGGTTTCCAGGTGTGTAGAGAACTAAGTGAGAGCCTTTCTGGAATCAGAAAAGTAAACTGCATGTGTCCCTGCCCAAGCCTTCAACACTATAAAAATAAGTGTCTTACTGACATTGTAAATTGAGAAAATGCTCTTCTTGTCTTCCTTCATTTTAGACAAAACCTGGCTCAGGTTTAGAGGGGGCTGGACTAATGGGCAGCCTTCTCCACTGACTTACAGTAAACACAGACAGGCTTCTTCCTAAGGAGGACACAGGGAGCAGCTGCTCAGGGAAGCTGGGGACAACGGCCAGATCAGCACAGCAAGGATCAGCAGCACCACAGAGGCAACTCTATTATTTCAGAATGGGGCCCAGCTCCCATCAAGGTGCTTCCATAAGGCCCTTGTCCCCACACTTACTGGCATGGTGCCCCAGCCCACAGATACCGCACAAAATCGTGTCTTGCCTTTGCACCAGCCCCCACCTTGTGGGAGTTCTGCCAAGCCTCTCACCACCTTTCCTCATGGGCAGAGACAGGAAAGGCCCCCTCAGAGGGACCTCTGGGTGTGTCACTAATCCATCCGCCTGCTTCTATGTCACATTTAATTACTCACTCAATACAGAATTATCTGCACTGAGACTCCAGACTAATGAGACGCTGCGAAGCCTTCAAATTGGGGATTACACAATGCAGCATGTGTACCAAAGTCGGTTTGAATTGTTCTAAAGCTCTGATTACTGCGTGATCACCTTTGTTTTAACCTGAAACCATTTATTGTTTCATTTTTCAAAAGGAAAAACTTACAGAGTGCTTTGGAGAAGGCAAAGGGTGCTGCATGGTTGTTTGTTTTAACTACATGAAAGCTTTAGTGATCAATATCAAAATCCCCAGAACTGCGTTGAAGCGAATTCTCTCTCAGTAATCTTCCCAATGGGATATCTGACCTTTGCCTCAAGGGAATAAGAAACTACACACTCTTGGTGGCATTTTGCAGGGAAATAATGCAAAGGTTGAATAGATATTGTTTTAAATAGATCTGTACTCCCACCTAGTTCAATCATCAGAGATATCCCCTGCAATCCTTTTATCCCAATGCCTTATCACATGGGTCTCTCAAAGGTGAGGACTTTGCACCTCATTGTGTGCTATGTGCAGTGAATATGGGGTCACGGAAAGCTTCCTAAACATTAAGTATATAGGCATACTCCTGTGGTGTCTACAGTACAAGTGGCCATGGAGCAGTTGAAACACTACTCTCCTGAACTGGGATGCACTATAAGTGCAAAATACACACCAGACTTCAAGATTTAGAATACAAAAATGTAAAAAATCAGATTGACAATTTTTATATTTGATTACATATCAAATGATAAAGTTTCTGATGTATTATATCAAGTAAGAGTTTCTCAGTCTCAGCGCTATTGGGCCAGATCACAGTTGTGGGTGACTGTTCCCCTGCGCATTGTAGGATGTTTCACGGCATCTCTACTTCTGCCCACTAAATGCCACTAGCATCCTCCCAGTTATGACAATCAAAAGTTGCCCAGTGACATTGCCAAGTAGCAGTGCTAGATATCAGCAAATGCCACCTGGGAGCAAAATCTCCCCAAGTTGAGAACCACTGGAATAAAGAAAATAGATTATCACTGTCACATCTTACTTGTTAATGTAGTTACTAGAGAACCTAAAATTACACATGTGGCTTACACCTGTGGCTTGCATTGTATTCCTGTTGGACAGCACGACCCTAAAATGGACCATCCTGGGACCATGCTTTTCATTGTTGCATATCCAATGCTGAGAAGAGTCCCTCAGGACCTTGTACTGGGGAGAGAGGCCAGGTCAGAACCACAGAAAGTAAGATTTACAGGTAGGGTTGGTAGGGACTGGCCCATTGAAGACACTCAGAAGCACAAGTGGAAGGAAATGGGATTAAGATCAGAAAGTCACAGATTGGGCCCACAGGAGATGGAAGAATAGAATATACTTGCAAAATGTCATGAATCTTGAAACAAAATGAATTCTTGGTAATTATTATAAAATCACCGGCTGCCCCGATTGCATATGTACAACTGGATAAAGACCACCTCAGGACCCCATGCTGTCTTTTAAATAAGAAAAGTTTCACTGGTGTCAAAACAGTAGGGAAAAAAATGTATCATGTGGGAGCATCACACCTCAATCAGTATGTAAGTGCCCAAGTCCCCTGACGTTATTTTATTCTCTACTTTTTAGTTCTGATACCCACGGCCTGCCACTCCTCAGCTGTTCTTTCCACTCCTGGGTTTACCTTCCCATGCTTCATGCCCCACTCTGACCGTGAAATTCTCAAAAGTCACCCAGCAAGCATTCCCACCCTACTGTGGTCACTCTTCCCAGGCTGTGAACTCTTCACTCAAACCCTAAAGCACTGACCACCTCCAGCCCTTCCTAAAATTGCTCCCTCCTTGGTTCTTCTCCTGTTAGTTAGACCTTGGTTTAGGCACAGAATTCACCGCTAACTACAGTTTCAAGCACCAGGCATCTCCCATTGCCTCTAGTAAGGGCTCAAGGCTCCTGTCCCCATGTCCCCAAGAAGGAAAAGAAATTTTAACTCTATCACTTTATCCATTAAGTTCCCTTTGACTGAGAGTAACAGAGCACTCTAACTCCAACTGACTCATAAATAAGAGGTAGCCAGCTTTGCAGTTATTATGGCAACTCCATAACATCATCATGGACCCAAATGTCTCTCATGCTGTTTGCCTCATCATTCTCAATACATCCACTTTGCCCTTGAAATTGCTCCCTTGATAGTCCCAAATATCTTCAGCAGTTCTAGATGCCCCATCCAGAGACACATCCAGAGGTAGAAAGAGAACTATCCTCTACCTGTGTCTCTTTTGAAGAGTGAGACAACACTTCCGATAAGCTCTCAGCAGATTTATCACATCTCACTGGCTAGAATTGCACCATGTATCCTTACCTAACCAGTAACTGGCTAGAGGAACAGGACCACCATGATTGGCTTAGATCAGTGATGCTCAAAGCATTGTCCTCAGACCAGCAATATCAGCATCTCCAGGGATGTTAGAAATAAAAATTCTCTGACCCCATTCAGACCTACTAACTCAGAAACTCTGAAAGTGAGCCCCAGAAATTGGTGGTTTCACAAGACTTCTAGTTGATTCTGATGCACATTAAAGTCGGGGAACCGTATTGGAAGTCCTGGCTAGAGCAATCAGAGAAGAGAAGGTTAACAGTTATTCTTAACTCTTTCCACTTATAGAGTAAAGATTTATCTGCTGAATCCATTTCTTTCCATCTCTGCTACTGCTCCCTATTTTTCAGGCCAACATTGTCATTTTCTTGTACTACTCCTAGTTAGCCATTCTGCCTTCAGCCCACCTCTTCTCTAATCTATCCTCCATGCTGACCTTAGAATATGCTTCCCCAAAAATGCCAGATCTAATAAGGTCACTATCTAAAATGAATCAGTGATTCACCACTGCCCCAGGAAAAAGTCCAAATTTTGCACCCAAAGTTTAATTTTTCTAATAAATAACTCCTTGCCTTTGTTTGTTCTAGTCCCTCTCCATATCACTATTCCTTTGACATCAAAGAAATATTTCCAATATTTGAATACTAATATGTTAATAGGCACCATTTAAGGCTCTCTACTGATTAACATACTGGATTTCCAACTTCACTGTTTCAGCTGTTCAAAGGAAATCTTACACTGGGTGCTCAAATAGTAAAACTGTGTGGAGCTTCTCAATCCTCTCACCTCTTTTCTTCCTGTAGGTGACACATACTCAGTGACAACATAAGCACACCCTGGCTATGGCCCCAAGCAGGAGGCTGGAGACTGGGAGGGGTCCTCCAAATGGCCAGCCCAAGATGTTCCCTTCCCCCTCAGGCTCTGGCCTGGGCATGCAAGTCATAGAGGCCACAGGCAAAATATTCTCCACGCCTGCTGACCACATCTTGCAGCTCTGCATAGTGAATGTTCTCACGTAAACTTCCTAGAAGCAGTCTGATCCTATGCTAGTTCAGACCAGATTGGGCATGCCTAGATCAATGCCCACAACTTTTGGTTACCTTTTAGTTCATTGTAATGCTAAAAATCTCACCTCTAGAGGGACTTCACAGAGTACATATGACATATGTATAAGAACATTCTCATACTACACCTACACACTAGAAACCTTTTCCTTTTCATCCTTAACTCTGCACTCTGCCCTATGTAAAATGCTATATAACCTGTGTGCCTTTTACAATCGAAAGTGGTTTTTTCCTATCCAGACAGCTGCTCCTCCTGGACCATCTTCCCAGTAAGTTCCCAAATAAAGCCCATGTCTTATCCATTGTCACCAGGTCATTTCTTCAGCCTCTTGGACACAGTGCCTTCCCTTTTGGGGTCTTTGGGAGCCCGGCACAATATCGCCCCACAGCAACTCCTGAGGTGGCTTCACAGAAAATAATTAGATTTTAAGAAATTGAAATCTAGATTCTTTTCCAAGATAAACACAGACTTGGTCTGAGAATATCTTTTCTGCATTACCTCCTGGTAATATCCCATGCAAAATCTTACAGACATTGCACAAAAAGCACCATGCCCTTTTACACTTGGATGCACAAGAGGTTTCTTTTGCCTGCAACTCTCTTCCCTCAATCTTGTCTCCTTGGAGAACTACTGATTCATCAAGCCTCTGTTCTCTAATCAATGTCCCGGAAGCTGGTTAGGCCGTGCCACACCTCACAGTGCTGGCAGGAAACAAACCTCCTGTGTAGCACTTATCACACTGTACTATAAGTCTTCTAGTCCACTTCTCCACTAGACTGTCAACAACTTGAGTGGAGTGAAAATATTACAGTTTCATATTAACACTCCCCAGTTTCTAGAACACTTTCTGATGAATAGTATATATTTAATGCCTATTGAATAAAATAATATATATTAAGATGTTAGTCTCAAGTCTCTAAAAAATTATTATAATATATTCAGTATATTCAGTTTACATTTCCAGAATTGTTAACATTCTAAAAAAAAAGAAAGACTTGATGCTTAATGAGGTAAATCTTTAATTCAGTTATTCAGATCAATTCAATTCCCAAGTTTTTAAATTTTAAAATATTTAAATCAAAATGGCAAATTAAATTTTTGTTTAAATTGACATACTAATAAATTATTGGGTATCCACTGTGTTGCCTGAATAATAGAGAACCATTAAGCTATGGGATCTTATAAACTAGGGAGTCAAAAATAACACACATGAAGACAAAATGGACAATATAAGATACATAATACATTGTGAAAATGAGACTGCATATTCTACAGACTTGGAATCACAGATGGGGAAAATCAGAGGTAAAAGGTCCTTAAGTAGTGAGACGATCTGATCTAACATCCTGATGTTATAGCTCAAAAAAGACAGATCTAGGTGAGAAGTTAGAAAAATAGACAAACTTTAGTTTGCCTATGGAAGGCATGATGAAAGGAAGCCAAACCTGAGATGGACCTTATTAAAGTAGAACTCATTATACATAAGACAGAGGTGAGAGTATTCCATGAAAAGAGAAGATGAGCCAGGCACGGTGGCTCAAGCCTGTAATCCCAGCACTTCGGGAGGCCGAGGTAAGAGGACTGCCTGAGCCCATGGGTTTCAGACCAGCCTGGGCAACATGGTGAGACCTCATCTCTACAATAAATAAAAAAATTATCCAGGCCATGGTAGTGCACATCTGTAATTCTGGCTACTTGGAAGGCTGAGATGGAAGGATCGCTGGTAAGACTTCATCTCTATAATAAATAAAAAAATTAGCCAGGAGTGGTGGCTGTAGTTCCAGTTACTTGGAAGGCTGAGGCGAAAGGATCACCTGAGTGTGGTGGCCATAAACATGCCACTACACTCCAGCCTGGACGACAGAGTGAGACTCCAACTCAAAAAAAAAAAAAAAGAAAAGAAAAGAGAAGATGAGTGCAAACAATAGTAAAGGGTAGGAAAGGTTCAATCTGATCTCAGCACACTTAGTGGGACGGGAACAGACTGAACGGATATTATGGCTTCTAAAGCAAGGTAGAGGACTTCACACTTTATGTGACAAAAAACAACTAACCAGAAAATGAAATAGGTCATTTATAGAGCTCTAAAATTCTAAATTAACTGCCTTACTTTCATTTAAGGAAAAGAAGTCACAGAACAATTATGTGATTTCCTCATGGTCAGGAATATTATAAAATAGTCTCACTCACACTCTTTTTGCCACCTAATACTGCTGCTTTTGGGGCACTTCAGTGAATAAGTCATTCTTCAAATACAATGAGAAACAGCAGAAGTTGGCTATTTCTCCAGGTTCTAAACAGAGTTTGTGTGAGGGGAGGGCACATTCTCTTGTGTGGAAAAATTCTCACATTTATGAATTATGAATTCCTGACAAAGAAAAACACATCCACTGGTTTTTAAAATGACCATTTAAAAAATGTGCTACTTTCCAGGCATGGTGGCTCACCCTGTAATCCCAAACCTTTGGGACACCAAGGCAGGAGGATCACTTGAGCCCAGGAGTTCGAGACCAGCCTAGGCAACATAGTGAGATCTTGTCTCTACAAAAAATCATAAAAATCAGCTAGGCATGGTGGCATGTGCTCATAGTCCCAGTTACTCGTGAGGCTGAGGTAGAGAGATTGCCTGAGCCCAGGAGGTCAAGGCTACAGTGAGCCATGATCATGCCACTGCACTCAAGTCTGGAAGACAGAGTGAGACCCTGACTTAAATAATAATAATAAAATTAAAATGTACTATAATTCCTTATAAAAATATGCAACCAAAATTTTCTATGAAACATATTAACAGAAAAAAAGTTTAAAACTGAGGTCTCCATATTGAATGAGCAGAAAACTTTACCATTCTTCACAATCATGCTCAAAGTGAGTATTTCCAGTAAGACAAATAGTAGAGAGCATGTCCATTCTTCAAATTAAAACCTGTTTGGTTCCAAAAATCTGGAATTGATTGAACAAGCATATTAAGAAGACAAATCAGAAAGAGTCTGTCAAATGAATTCACTGAAAATGTTTTTCAAAGATTGAGAACCATGTGTGTTGTTGTGTTACCACATTTATGACAGTACATCTGTGATTGCTCACCACCATAACTTACCCCAGTTTTATCACATAAGCGTAAAGTATGAAATGATCCAACAGCAAATAGTTCTCCATCTGGAGCCCAGGCAACTGAGGTAATAGGATGCTCATGAAGTTGTGAATTGTACATCAGGTGACCATAACTATCCCACACCTACAAAAGCAATTTTTAAAAATCTTTTATGACAGTCACCACATTATTACAAACAAGTTTGTCCTCAATAAGGTAGCAAATAAAAAATTTAGAAATCATCACCTGATAATATTAGCAATTACATGTCTTTATCATCACAAAAAGAAGAAAAAAAGTTGTATTCCCTGAAACATAAATATTTCAAAAAGAAGCTATTTTATAACACTGTCATAGCTTTCAGATTTTACTAAATCTTTTATTGTATTAAACATAAAACATATTCATTTTAAGTCTGTTAAAATTTAATAGTAAATTTTGAAATGTTTAGTTCTTTGCTTAAATTTTATTATCCCATAAGTGCCCTATCAACTTACTCTAAAAGTATTTATTTCAATTAAATTTCCTCAAACTTGGCTGGGTGCAATGGCTCATGCCTGTAATCTAAGCACTTTGGGAGGTGAAGGTGAAAGGACTGTTTGAGCCCAGGATTTCAAGACCAGCCTGGGCAACATGGCGAGACCTCGTCTCTATAATAATTTTTTTTTAAAAATTAGGCCAGGTGTGGTGGCTCAACCCTGTAATCCTAGCACTTTGCGAGGCGGAGGTGAAAGGATTGCCTGAGCCCAGGGGTTCGAGACCAGCCTGGGAAGTTTGGCGAGACCTCATCTCTACAATAAATCAAAAAATTAGCCGGACATGGTAGCACACACCTGTAGTTCCAGCTACTTAGAGGGCTGAGGTGGAAGGATCGCCTGGGCCCAGGAAGTCGAGGCTGCAGAGGCCATAAGTGTGC
>CAUYQG010080731.1:69-12533 GCA_963574415.1 Tarsius wallacei | reverse complement strand
CTCTTCTGCATGTGAATACAGTTTTCCCAGCATCATTTACTGAAGAGATCATCCTTTCCCCATTGTGTGGTCTTGGCACCTTTGTCAGAAATCAGTTGACCATAAATGTGTGAATTTAAGAAATCCCCACCATTACTTACTTTGTTCTATAATGCTACCAAAGGTCCTGGGTTTCTGGTTGGACACTGAAATGAAGGAGAAAGAGGAGGATGAGAGAGAGCACAAAAGAAACTATTTAAGCCACAATTTTGTCAAAGGCTAGGGATGCTGTCACAGTGGGAATTTTGAGGAAACTACTATAAGTTCCCATGAGCACCAATGCCCTTGTCTCCACCCCCTTATTATAAAGAAAAGCTTTTCCTTCACATGGCATATTTTGAGGATGAAACATTTCAGAGTTTAGGATTTCTTTCTCCAATACTCGATATTATCAGTACATTGACATAACACATTTCAATATTTATCAGTCTCAGTCACTTGACACTCTTCAAAACACTTTTACATACACTTTAATTTAAATTTTAAATACTGAAAATAATGACCAGACACTGTCCTGAGCACTTAACATAAATTACATCATTTAATCCTCACAAAACACTATGAGTTAGGTACTATTATTATCCCCATTTTATAGATGTGCAAATCAAGACACAGGGAAGTTAACAACTTGCCCAAAGTTAGATAAATGATGAAGCCCATATTCACAGTCAAATCTGCCTGACTCTAGAGTCTGTGCTGTTTAACAAATATGCTATGTGTTATATATAAAATATAGTGTATTTAAACTTTGTAACCTGCCTTTTCAGTCAATAAATATTGTGGAATCTTTTGATATCAGTAAATATTACTCTGCATTAACATCTTAAATGCATTTAACTATTTCATTATAAGGCTGTACAAAAATTCATTTGCTCTCTTATTGATAGAAATTTTTGATTAAGCATAGTGACTCATGCCTGTAATCCTAGCACTTTGGGAGGCCAAGGTGGGAGCCCAGGATTTGGAGATCAGCCTAGACCTCATCCTTACAAAAAAATCCCAAAATTAGCCAGGCATGGTGGCATGTGCCTGTAGTCCCAGCTACTTGGGAGGCTGTGGCGGGAGGATCACCTGAGCACAGGAGATTGAGGCTGCGGTGAGCCATGATCATGCCACTGCACTCCAGCTTGGGTGACAGAGTGAGACCCTAACTCATAAATAAATAAATAATAGGGAAATTAGAGAGTCTCACTCTGTCACCCAGGCAATCCTTCCACCTCAGCCTCCCAAGTAGCTGGGACTACAGGTGCACACTACCGCACAGCTAAATAAAAAAATTAGCTGTGTGTGGGTGACAGAGCAAGACTATGACTCAAAAAAAAAAAAAGAAATTTTAGTTGTGCCTAGTTTTTCACAATTTAAACAGTACTTTGCTAAAAACCTTGTACATACATACATCTTCATGCATGTGTGTTACTATTTACTCAGAATAAATTCTCAGAAGCTTTATGCCACTTTGGAGATGTGGCAGGAGTGGCCTACAAAATAATAACTGAAAAAAGCCCCCAAGGGACAGAGCCAAGCCAATGGCTTTATAAGGCCAAACACACATTTTCAAATGCAAATATATTTAATGGAGAGCAGAAGAGAAAGTAAAATAGCAAAAAACAAATAAGAAGTTATAAACAGTTAAGTAGATAAGTGAAGAAGACCAAGCTAAAGCAAAACTAAAGTCAGGACTTATGAACATCTGAGGACAGATGAGTAAGAGAAAAGAATATTGGCTGTTGGTGGCCTTTGTACACAAATTCAGCAGATTGATAGTGCAAAATTAAAAAATTGAATCACAGAGTTGTTTGTTTTTTTTTTCAGAATTGTTTTAGAGGCAAAAAGAAGGGAGAAGCCATGGGCTCATGTTGAGGTACCAATCAAGAGAGAAAAAGATATCCAATAGAGGATCTGACATGACAGTTCCAAAAGTGAGCAGCAGGATTCAGTCATTGAAGAGAAATGCTCTTGGCCTGGTTGGCCTCGCTGCTGAGTTCAACAGGACTTTGGAGTAAAACAACTTCAGCAAAGCTTTGAACGCTGCTGTTTTCAGTGGCACCTGGGAGGAAGGGAAAATGGTAATCAAGGTGACACACTGAATCTAGCTGCAGAAGGTGCTGAAACTGACTGAATACATATTCTTCAAGGTGCAACAAACAGCAATAAAGGGATAGGCAATATGTGATTGACAAGTACAAGGATTTCTCTAAAATTCTTGCAATGTCAAAGGCTGTGAAACGTATCTAGATCAAGAACAACGCTTGGTATATGATTTTCTTCTCAAACACCTGCTGAGAAATAAAATGCCAGGTGTATTGATGAAATTAAAGAAAATACCACATATCAACGTGTGGATAAGGAAAGAAATTGAAGTGATACTGAAGCAAAGAAAGGATACCCTTAGCCGGGCGTGGTAGCGCGCGCCTGTAGTTCCAGCTACTCGGAAGGCTGAGGCGAAAGGATCACTGGAGCCCAGCAGGTCGAGGCTGCGGTGGCCGGGAGCAGCCACCGCACTCCAGTCTGGGTGACAGAGTGAGACTCCAGCTCAAAAAAATAAATAAATAAAATAAAGGATACCCTTATATGTGGTCAGCCACACCTCTTATAGGAATTGATGCCATACTTGAGAGAAGCAGAGTGTAAAGATGAAGAAGGGATAGTCTATATGTAGCCAGTTACATATTTTTCAGATGAAATCTTGCTGGCAGTATTCACAGAAGGCCAGAACAGCTGAAATAAGTGAAAAGTTATAAATTCAGAAGCCAAAGGGAAATGTGCTAGTAGCAAAATTCTGGAAGTGGTGAAATTTCTTTACATCTGCTTTGTAGGGAGAGAAGACAGAGGAAAAATTTTAGAAATAAAAATAATGCTCAGCAGAAAATAAAACAAATGTGAAGAATTTGGAAGTTATTAGAATAGAGGATAAAACTGAGCAGTTTGGGCATATAGTTATCCTGATGGGAGTCATTGGAGTAGCTGCCTGGAAAAATAATTACAACATTTAAGAAGCTCACACTTCAGTGCCTGGAAGAAAACAGGCTGGGCTTGATCAAGGTGGAGTGTTTAGAAAAATTAATGTAGTCCAGGAAAAATAACTAGGTTTATGTATCAGACAGTTTGCATCTCGGTTCCAAAAATTACTAGCTATTTAAGCCTACGACAAGTTATCTCTTCTGTCCAAGCTTTGGTTTCTACATTTGCAATATGAGGTTGATTATGGTATCTAACACAGAGAGCTATTGCGAGGAACTAATGAGATAATACACAAAAGAGTTTTTATAATATAAGTAGTGCTCAATAAATATAAAGATATCAGAAAAAAATGTTCACCAAAATTTTAATAGAATTATTTCTTTGTGATGTGATTTAGGGAGTTCTTTAATTTCTTCTTTAATTGGTTTATCTCTTGAATGAACTTTTTAAATATCTTATTTTGAAATAGTTCAAGACTCACAAGAAGTTGTAAAAGTAGTTCTGAATTCCCATGTATCATTCATTCATTCTCCTCTAATATTAATACCTTATATAACCATAGTACATTGTCAATATCAGGAAATTAACATTGATATAATACTATCAACTGAGGTAGACTTTATTCAAGGTTTACCAGTTTTTGTATGCACTTTTTTTGGCATGTAGTTCTATAAATTGTTACCACATGTGAAAACTGGACTAACCATCACCACAATCAGGTTACAGAATTGTTGATTGTATATTTTTTAAATGACAGTGTAACAGGTTTTCTTTTTAGAGAAAAAAGTTAATATTGTGACTGTAAAATTGTAGTGTTTTACCTTTTCTTTTAAAATCCCTTCCAGGCCAGGCTCGGTGGCTCAGCCTGTAATCCCAGCACTTTGGGAGGCCAAGGCAAGTAGATTGCCTGAGCCCACAGGTTCGGGACCGGCCCAGGCAATCTGGTAAGACCTTGTCTCTACAATAAATCAAAAATTAGTCGGGCATGGTAGCACACGCCTGTAGTTCCGGCTACTTGGAAGGCTGAGACAGAAGGATCACCAGAGCCCAGCAGGTCGACACTGTGGTGTCCGTGAGCATGCCATTGCACTCCAGCCTGGGTGACAGAGTGAGACTCCAAATAAAAAATAAAAAAATTAAGAATCCCTTCCATATGTAGATGGTTTATTTGAAAAAATGCATAAAAGTCAATATGGGAATGTTACAGAGGACTGGAAGCCATAGGTTAGAACTTTCTTTTCCTAATAAATAGAAATACTTTTGGTTATGAGCCTGTTTTTTATGGTTTTCAAGTTCAGTCCCTCACATGCACAACCCACAGTAGCCAGCCAAACTTAATCTGCCTCTTAGTCATGATAAGAAGGCAAAATTAAAAGAATGGAGACAGAGGAGACAGAAAAAAAGATGCTCTAGACTATTGCTAATCAATGTATTATCTGGAAGCTTATTATAAACGAAAAATCTCAGACCCCACCCAGAACAACTGAATTAGAACTTGCACTTTAACAAGACCTACTGATGATCCTAATGCACATTAAAGCTTGAGAAGTGCTATTCTAGAAATACATTAGAATAAAAAATGAAAATAGAGATTTTTAAAGTGTATTTATTTCCTCATCAGAACTGAAGAAATCAACAAGGACAATTAAAATAGAAGAGACATCAGCTGATAAACAATTTCAAGAACACTTTTATTTTTTTATTTTTATTTTTTATTATAAAGATGTGGAGTACAATTCAGGGTTAGGTATACAAACGTTGATTATGCAGGTACCCTTGTTGATGAGGTATGCCCCTCCCTCCCCTAGCAGCTTCCCTCAACTGCCAATCCCACCCCGCCTCCCCTGACAGTTTTCCACTACTGCCAATCGCTTTCTTATAGTAATATAATTGTTCAAGTTTCGCTTATGAGTAAGAATATATGGTACTCTGTTCTTTGTTTCTGTGATAGATCACTGAGTATGATCGACTCTAAATCTATCCATGTTGCTGCAAAGTCCATATGTTTGTCCTTCTTTATGGCTGCATAATATTCCATTGTGTATATGTACCACATTTTTTAATCCAGTCCAGCTTCAATGGGCAACATGGTTGGTTCCATGTTTTTGCTATTGTGAATAAAGCTACAACAAAAATACATGTGCAGGTACCTTTTTTGTAGAATGATTTGAGTTCCTCCTCAAGAGCATTTTTAGAAGAGAGAAAGTAGATTAAAAAGTAGTCACTGATTTGGCAAAATGGAGATGCCCATGACCTGAAATGTGCACAGAGGGAGATTTTAAAGAAAAGATACCTGAAATGGTCCACGGAATCTAGGAGAGGCTCAGAACATGGAGGTATCATTTTTGACAGAGTAGGAATGGAATTCTGGGATTAAAAAATAGAGGACACATTGGAAATCTATATATGAAGTAATCGAAATTCACCCCCATACACACAGACACTACTCTCCATACTCACAGAACATCATCAGCCAGAACCTACTCATAAGTCAGAAGCCCCTGCATATTTATTGGCTGGAGAAACTGAACTGAGAGTTCTCAAATCAGGGGCAGCAAGCAAGATGACAGGTGATAGTGAATTGCAAAGCTGAATATAAAGTGGTTAATTGAAACTCTACATATAAAATAATCACACACCCATGCACATCTCCTCCTCTATCTCTCAGAGGCAGGAAGTCTTAGAACCAGATTACTAGGCCCCCACTCCCCCGCAGCAAGTAATTGAAATAGGCTCTTCTGGAAAAAAATTAGTTTGAAAGAAAAGACCTCCACATAGTGACATTTTGAGTCCCCAGTGAACCATACGCACATTCAATAGTGAACTTCTCCAGGAGGCACACCCTGCCTGCGCACAGAAAGCTCCCATTCAGCATTTTATGCATAAAACATATATATGAACAAGTAACCAATGATCACAGATCACTGAGGAAAGCCTTCAACATATGAGAAAAGCAAAAAAAAAAAAAAAAAGAAAGAAAGAAAGAGAGAGACAAACAGCAGATAGAGAGAAAAGGGAAGAACACAATTCAGGGGATGGGCAAAAAACCTGCAAAATGTGAGAAAGTATTGCATCCATAAAATAGATATAAAATTGTATTACATATTGGGGAAAAGTTTTTAAAAAGCCTCTTGGAAGTTAGAACTTAATAAAATTAATTCAATCGTTTTATTATACAAAATTAAATAGCTATAACAATAAAATAATTCAATAGGTTAGAAAATAAAGTCCTAAAAATACCCCCAAATTAGAATAGTGATAAAAAGTCAGAGAAGAAAAAATAAAATATTAGTGTTATATTATAGGAGGTCTAATATCCAATAAATTAATGAGAGCTTCTAAAATAGAAGAAAAAGCGAAGGAGAGAAAATTATCAATAAATACTATAAGACAATTCCCCAAACCTAAAGGACACGTGTCTATAGATTAGCAGTGCTCACAAAGGTTCCAACATAATGAATGCTAAAAGCCTCTATACCAGAGCACAGCAGAGAAACATCAGAACATCCCTAAAAAGAGAAGATTCTAAAAGCTTCCATAAAGGAAGAAAAAGGGGCATTACACTTAAAAAAAACAAGACTCAAAATAACACGGGAACATTTTCCTTACAACTTTTTGTTTTGAAAAGTCTATACTCACAGAATAGCTGAAAGACTTGTAAAAGGAATAATCATGTACCATCCACCGAGATTCACAAATTGCTAGCATTCTGCCACGTTTGCTTGATCTCAGTAGTTAGGTAAATAGATAGGTTGGTGGATACAACCCAAGAGAATAAAAAAGAAGAATGCCAGAATAATATCTATACAACAGGCCTTGGGTTTAACCAGTCTAGATGGGAGTAAGAGAACAAAAGACCTTAACGGAAGGAAATTTTCAGAAAAAGCAGTCATATGATAGATGAGTTAATATGATGGAGTGTTAGAGGGAAAAAAAGGACAGATTGAAGGCATATTTTATGGAGCAACTTGGAAAAAATTAAAGAATATTATTTATATTATTACAATAATATAAATACTGACACCAATTTTTTAAAAATGGTGACATACCTATATTGAGAGGATAAAGAAAATAAGATGAAATATGAGAAAGCTAAATCCCTATTGACCATTACAAAAAAAATCAAAAGATATGAATTTTTAAAGTCAATAAGTAGTGAAGTGAGCATAGTTTCTAGAAACATAGGGATAAATAACAGAATGTTGATAGTGATTGCTTTCATAGAATGGGACCCAGAAATACATAGGGAAAGGCAGAGAATTGCAGATTTTTGTCATAAGTCCTTTGACTTTTAAAACTATGTAAATACATTACTTTGGTTAAAGAAAAAATAACACATGACTTTCACTCCCCAGAATATGGAGTCGATTTTTTTTCCCTATTGCTTCCACTAACAACAATTTAAAACCCTGGAAAGAGTACATAAAACTAACATAGGAATACTCTTGAAGGTAGAAAAAAGAAGGCAGAACAGCTACAGACCTCAGGAGCTGAGGAACAACACAGTGGGGAATTCCTTGAGTTTTCTTTTTGCTTCATACATCTAAGACTTGGAGATGAAGAAGCTGGCAAGCCAGAACAACCAATGGGTGCAAACAAAAAGAAATTACCAACTAAAAGCTGCTCTCTTTAGCCAAGAGACTAGGAAAGCCTAGCAAGATAAAGAACTTTTAGGTAATTACCACTCTAGCCCAAAACCACAGGGGAAACACACACACACACACACACACACACAAATACACACACACACACACACACACACACACACACACACACACTTACTTCAGCCCTACCTCTACTCATACCAACAAAGGCTGAATGAAAAACTTAAACTTCTACTCTTACAAGACTGTAAAGAACTACCCTAAAACCCCGCTGGAGTCATGCCAGAGAAGACCGTGTAAAGAATTGGGTCTTCATCCCTGCTAAGAGGATCTCCCCTCACTAGTGGCAATCATCTCAGGACTAGGAAGCCTGGATTTCCACATGCCCCCTGCAGTATTGATATCCCTTCCCTCTCCTTACAGGGGTGGTGTTAGAGGAGTGACTGTTAGATGGGGAGCAGTAACAAAGCATTTCTATACTTCTCACCCAAGGAGTTATCAGTAGAGACCTACCAGGGAACTGGAAATTCCATTCCTGGCCCAGCAGTAATGAAGATCCTACCCCTGAGTATCAACAGAGGCCAAGTTCAAACTATAGACTTCTCCCTTCACCTGACAATAATGGTGTGGCATCTCACTTTCCTTATCAGGTTGTTGTCAAAAAAGCCAGTTAAAGCAGAAGGTTTAAATAAAGACTGGGCATGGTGGCTCATGCCTGTAATCCCAGCATTTTGGGAGGCTGAGGCAAGAAGATCACTTGAGCCCAGGAGTTCAAGACCAGCCTGGGCAGCAGAGCAAGACCTCGTCTCTACAAAAAACTAAATTAAATTAAATACAAATTAGCCATGCATGATGGTGCACACCAATAGTCTCAGGTGCTCTGGAGGTAAGGCAGGAGTATAGCCTAAGCCCAAGAGGTTGTGGCTGCAGTGAGGCTGCATGATCAGGCTTCAGCACTCCATCATGGGACACAGAGTGAGACCACCAACTCAAAAAAGAAAAAAAAAGATGATAGTTGGCAACACCAAGATGACACTGATGTTAGAATTATCTGACAAAGATTGTTGGCAGTCACCATAAACATGTTTCAATTGGTAATTATGAACACACTTAAAACAACAGAAACGTAGAGAGCCTCAGAAAAAAATGAAAATATCACCAAAAAAGTAGAATATATAAAGAAGAACAAAATGAAAATGTTAGAACTAAAAAATAAAATAACTTCCAGGCACAGTGGCTCACGTCTATAATCCCAGCCCTTTGGGAGGCCGAGGTGAGAGGATTGCCTGAGTCCAGGTGTTCAAGACCAGCCTGGGCAACTTGATGAGACCTCATCTCTACAGTAAATCAAAAAAGAAAATTAGCCAGGCATGGTGGCATGTGCCTGTAGTTCCAGCTACTTGGAAGGCTGAGGTGGAAGGATTGCCTGAGCCCAGCAGGTCGAGGTTGCCGTGGTCATGAGCGTGCCATTGCACTCCAGCCTGGGCAACAGAGTGAGACTCCGACTCAAAAAAATAAAATTAAAATAAAAATAATAAAATTCATTTGATGAACCCAACAGCAGAATGAAAAGGATAGTGGAAAGAATCAATGAACTAGAAGACAGAACAATAGACATTACCCAATGTGAAAAATAGGAAGAAAATCAAGTGGCAAATAATAAAGCTTCTTGGATTGGTGAAACTATAACAAAAGATCTAACTTCATGTCATTGGAGTCCTAGAAGGAGAGGAGACAGAAGATGGGGCTGAAAAAAGTATTCAAAATAATAGCTGAAAAATTCCCAAATGTTAGAAAAGACATGAACCTATAGATTCACAAAGCTGAGTGAACCAAAAAAGGGAAAACGCAAAGAAATCCACACCATGTATATAATTATCATGACATGGGGGTCATGCCATTTTTGGTAAAAAACTGAACACTCAACATGGTGTGGACAGGTGTGTTCATAAATCACCCACCATGAAATAGGCAAATATGTTGAAAGAATCTCCCCTCTACCCCAGAAAAAATGCACTAAAGTCTAACACAACCTCTCACAACAACAGTAGCTGGCACACTGATGCTGATGGGTTCCTAGAATACTTACCTAGTGGGGGAAGCCAATACTACAAGGGGCCCACCCTCCAAAAAGAAAATTCCAGTTTTAGGGGGTCTCCCTTCATATATATATATATACTCCAGGGGTGCCAAAAAATGTACACACATTTTAAGAGATGATATCTATGTATTTCTTTTATTTCACCATAATCAGAAGTGTCTGGATGTTGATGGTAACCATTTTGAGCACCTCTTGTAATTGCAGAAGTCAAATGTGACTTGTATTCAACTTTTGTCATTAGTATATATTGAGTATTAAAATTTTAATACAGTTTTCTCCTTTCTTAAAATGTGTATATATTTTTTGTATATATACAGAGGGTGCCAAAAAATGTATACACATTTTAAGAAAAGAAAAAACTGTATTATACATATATGTATATAAATATATGTAAATATATATATGTATATATATACACATATACATCACATATCAGATTTCTAAAATTTGAATGCCTTTGGGCAAGTCTTCTACTCATCTTTTAATGGTACTTGTCTGAATCTTGTAGACATTCAGATTTGCAACTCCTAATACTGATGACTTTCAAAACTCTGTCTGTAGCCTAAACTATATTTTTGCACTCCAAATAATACATCCAACTTTTTGCCATTATCTCCATTTGGATATCTGACAGGCCCCTCATACTAAACATAGATAAAACTAAACTCAAGGCTCTCCCCTAAAATCGTATTGTCCTGTGTTCCCACTCTCAGTGAATGGCACTCCCTGACACACAAGTTGGAGCCTAAAATTCATACCCACTCTTCATTATCCACGTCATCACTTATTTGCAAGTCCTGTCAATTCTACCCCTAAATCTCTCTCAAATGTATGCCTTCTTTTTCCTCACTACTACTATATTTTTAATCAGAGTCTTGTAATATCTACCTAGATCACTGAAATAGCCTCTACAGGGTATTTAATGATCAGATCACTAGGTTCAAGCCTAGCACAACCAGGAACTCTCCAGGTTCTCTGCATCACAGTGATTCTGCCTGCTTTCCCTGCTTGAAACACCCTCTCGTTTTTCTTCTTTCATAAAAAACCCATACTCTCCTTCATATCTTAACTCAAACATTATTATCTTTAGAATGCATCCTATTTAGGAGAGACGCCTTCACACCAGTCACCCATCTCCTCTATGAAATTCATTTCCCTGTGGGGAAGGGAGATATTCATCACTATATTCTACATGCTGGGTACAAAATAGTTCATCAATATTTTTTGAAGTAAATGGTTCTCTGAGTAAAGTCTGTTTCCATTGGATTGGTGCCCAAGAGTCTGCAATCCAGCTCCAATCTCTGTTTTCATCTGTTTCTCTCACTGTACTCCCACATAAATCTAATGTTTTAAACAATGTAAATAAAAATAGTGAAGACCCAACAAAAGAAAACCATAGGCCAATTTCACTGATGAACATAGATGTAAAAATTCTAAACAAGATTCTATCAAGTCACATATTTCATATTCATTCAACAGCACATTTCATATTCATCCAACACAACTAGGTAGGCTTCATTCCTGGGACGCAAGTCTGGTTCAACATACATAAATCTATAAATGTAACCCATCACATAAACAAATATAAACCAAGAACTACATTGTTATCTCATTGGATGCAGAAAAAGCATTCAATAAAATACAACATTCCTTCTTGAATGAAAAAACCCAAACACCTAAGTATAGAAGGAACATTCCTCAAGATAGTAAGCACCATCTATGACAAACCTGCAGCTAACATCATACTTAATGGGCAGAAGCTGGAAGCATTCTCCTTAAGAACTGGAACAAGACAAGGATGCCTGCTCTTACCCTTCCTATTCAATATAGTACTGGAAATCCTAGCCAGAGCAATCAGGCAGGATAAAGAAATCAGGAGTGTCCAAATAAGAAAAGAGGAAGTTGATCAAAATCCCAAGTACCTATACCATAAGAGATAAGATAGACAAGTGGGTCCCTATCAAACTTACAAGCTTCTGCAAAGCAAAAAGAAACCATCAAGAGAGTGGGGAGACAGCCCACAGAATGGGAAAAAAATATTTGCCAGCTGTATATCTGACAAAGGCCTAACATCTAGGACCTACAAGGTACTCAAACATGCAGGAAGGAAAAAAACAAACAACTCCATTAAAAAGTGAGCAAAAGACATGAATAGACACTTCTCAAAAGAAGACGTAAGAATAACCAACAGACACATGAAAAAGTGCTCAGCCTCACACATCATCAGAGAAATGCAAATCAAAACCACATTGAGATACCACCTGACCCCAGTGAGAATGGCCGTCATTAATAAAAACAAACAACAACAGATGCTGGTGAGGATTCAGAAAAAAAGGAATGCTTCTACACTGCTGGTGGGAATGCAAACTAGTACAACCTCTTTGGAAGACAGTGTGGCAATTTCTGAAAGAACTAGAAATTGATCTTCCATATGACCCTGCAATTCCCCTATTGGGAATGTGTCCGGAGGAAGTCAAATCATTCTACAAAAATGATACTTGCACACACATGTTTGCTGCAGCTCTATTCACAATAGCAAAAACATGGAACCAACCATGCTGCCCATTGAAGCTGGACTGGATAAAAAAATAGTACATATACACAATGGAATATCATGCAGCCATAAAGAAGGACAAACACATGGACTTCGCAGCAACTTGGGTGGATTTAGAGTCTATCGTACTCAGTGATCTATCGCAGAAACAAAGAACAGAGTACAGTTGAACATTTCTTCATGTGTCTGTTGGCTGCTCGTATGT
>CAUYQG010080729.1:0-23560 GCA_963574415.1 Tarsius wallacei | reverse complement strand
GTAACTAGGGGGCGGGTGTGGGGAGAAGGCAAGCATGTGAGGTAAGGGGGGGCGGGGCGGGGGGTGTGAAGAGGCGAGCACGTGGGGTAACCAGGGCCAGGGCAGGGTGAAGAGGTGAGCACGTGGGGCAACCAGGAAGGGGGGATTAAGAAGCGGGTGCTTGGTGGCTCGGCTTGTAATCCCAGCACTTTGGGAGTCCGAGGCGAGTGGATTGCTTGAGCTCACCGGTTTGAGACCAGCCTGGGCAACTTGGCGAGACCTCGTCTCTGCAACAAACCAAAAAATTAGCTGGGCGTAGTAGCACGCGCCTGTAGTTCCAGCTACTTGGAAGGCTGAGGCGAACGGATTATTGGAGCCTAGAAGGTCGACGCTGGGGTGGCCGTGAGTGTGCCACTGCACTCCAGCCTGGGCGCCGGAGTTGGACTCCGACTCAAAAAAAAAACAAAAAGCCCCCAAACAAAAAAACGAGCACATGGGATAACTGGTGACAAGGGGGTGGGGGGTGAGGAGGGGAGCGCGTGGGGTAAGCAGGATGGGGAGGGGTGAAGAGGTGAACACTGGGGTAAACCAGGACGGGGTGAACAGGTGGGCACGTGGGGTCATGGGGACTGGGGCTGGGAGTTAGGAGGCAGCACTTGGTGGCACCTCATATGAAATCCTTGAAAATATAATAGTAGAGTGGTAACTTACAGGGAGATTTTCATGTTTTTTGGAGGGAAGTATTTCCTTTGACAGTTTATCCAATGGCTATTGTGATCCCCAGATCATTTTAAACACATGACTTTTCAAGTTTTAAAACTTGGTCATGAGATTTTCTTGAAGGCTTTATTCCAGGAGTGTTCAATTCACTGAAATAACACATATATATTTTTGTTGTTGAGGAATTTTTGATCCTCATCTAATAATTTTTTGTTGTTGATGAATCGATGAAACACTTGATCTTCATCTAATGAAAGTCTTTTATTATTTGGTGTCTACTTATTAGATGACAATAAAGTATTTTGACAGAATGGAGTGACCAAGTTTGGATACAATAATAATCACTGAAGTATAGAAAATTTGTCCTTCTATTGTTAATGTTTGGGAAGATAATGTAATACAGGTATGGTTTTAAAAAGAGTCTTTGTCATATATATATATATTTATAATTATATTTTTTCTTTTTTTTTGAGTTGGAGTTTCACTCCATTGCCCAGACTGGAGTGCAGTGGCATGCTCATGGCCACCCCAGCGTTGACCTGCTGGGCTCTGGCAATCCTTCCGCCTCAGCCTTCCATGTAGCTGGAACTACAGGTGCGTGCTACCACACCCAGCTAATTTTTTTTGATTTATTGTAGAGATGAGAGGTCTCACAAAGTTGCCCAGGCTGGTCTCGAACCCACAGCAGGCAATCCATTCACCTTGGCCACCCAAAGTTCTGGGATTACAGGTTTTAACCACCGCATCTGGCTATATAATGCTATAATGTATTTGTATTTGCCTCAAAAATAATGTAGAACATGACTAAGTGGGTAGGGATGTGTGTGAACCAAGATCGTCCAAATACTGATAACGGTGGAAGCTAGTAGTGCACACAGATGCATTCACTAGTGTCTGTTTTGTGTATGTCTGAAATTTTCCATAACAAAAAGTTATCTTTGAAAAAAATCCATCTTTACATTTTTTTTTCTTTAAGAGACAGGGTCTTGCTCTGTGGCCCAGGCTGGAGTGCAGTGGCATGATCATAGTCCACTGCAGGTTTGAACTCCTGGACTCAAGGGATCCTCTCACCTAAACCTATGTTACATATAGGAAATAACAATGCGATGATTAGTTATCGTCTCATCAGAAACAATGGAGGCAGTAAAGCAGAAGAATGACTTACTTGGAGTGCTGAAAATAATGCCAAAGAATAATTCTACTGCCAGCAAAAACACAAGTAGCTGGGACTACAGGTGCACCACTATACCTGGCTTATTTTTATTTTTTGTGGAGAGAGGGTCTCACTATGTTGTCCAGGCTGGTCTCCAACTCCTGGCCTCAACCGATCCTCCCACTTAAGAATCCTCTACCCATTTCCCTGAGCAGAAGAGTGGGCATAACAAGTCTCACCCTTTGTCAGAGCAGGTCCCATGCAGGCACAGTATGGGAGCAGTGGCCCTTCCACGTTTCTGGTTCCAGCCACACCAACACCAGGGCTTGTTACAGGAGGAGAGAAACAGAGAGCTTGTGATGTAATTCGAAGAGTCTTGAAGAGCCCAGGCTGGACCCTGTTCCCCATTTGCCTGGCATAAAGGTCAGATTCCTTCCTTTGGGTTTGGCTCATAACACTTTCCTCACTTTTTTTCTTGTTTCTTTTCGGTGCATTAGGATGTATTTGTATCTGTCTTATCTACCTGCAAATGGCTAGTCCTTTAAGAGAGAAGATAAAAGGGAAAGAAAGCCATGTATTAACTGCTTATTTATTAAGTGTTAAGCATAGAGCTAGACACTTTATGTATGATCTTTCATGTAATCCTGTCAGGTGAGATAATTGTTTAAAACCTCATTTTATAAAAGAGGAAATAGAGGTTGAAGAAATTAATTATCTTGCTGGTCTGTATAGCTTAGAATACCTCTGGTTGCAAATTAATAGCAAGCCGAGTTCAAACTGTTTCAAACAACAAAAGGAATTTCTTGGCTGTGGTAACTCAGTAAGCCTTGAGGTGCAGCAGGTGTCGGGGGCCGTTGTATCCGGATTTTGGCTCCTGTGTCTCCAGGATTCTGCAGATTCTGTGTGCACTGGCTCATCCACAGACTGCTTTCCTCTTAGCAGCAAAAAGGCTGCAGCCGTGTCAGGCCCATATCTGCATCACATGCTAATGGAGGCAAGAAAGAGCTCCTCTCTTCCCAACTATGAATCAAGCCCTGCAGTTCATGTGGATTGGGCTAGCAGATTATGGTGGACAGGGAAGGCCATGTGACAAGCGACTCAAGCCTATTCTTTGACCATGGCAAAGAGGATGAGATTATACTGTCTGGTTTTGCCAGTTAATGTTCAACCCTGGGGCTGGAACTGAGGTTAATCTAACCTCAGCCACAAGACTGCTGCAGGTTTTTTTTTTTTTTAATCTGGAAATGTCTTTACTTTCATTTTTGAAAAGGTGTTTTTGCGGGCTGTAGAATTATTCTTTGACATTATTTTCAGCACTCCAAGTAAGTCATTCTTCTGCTTTACTGCCTCCATTGTTTCCGAAGAGAAGAGAACTATTCATCACATTGTTATTTCCTATATGTAATCAGTCATTTCTATTCTGTAGCTTTTTTTGTTTCAACTGTTTGACGATGATGTGTCTGTCTTTCTTTTGGTAAATATCTTTGATTTGTAGATTAATGCTTTTCATCAAGTTTGAGAAGTTTTCTCCCCTATTTCTTTAGATTATTTTTCTATTTCTTTGTTTCCATCTATTCCTACTGCTAATTCTATTAAATTGCATGTTGGCGTGCTCGATGTCACTTATGTCTCTGGGTCTTCATACATTTCTCTTCAATCTGTTTCCTTTCTATTCCTAAAACTGGAAGAATATTATTCTATCTTCAAGTTCAATGATTCTTCTTTTAATTAAAATCTATTGATCTCACTTCGTAAAATTTTTATTTTATTTATTCTGTTTTCAAGTCTAGAATTTCCACAGAATTAAAAAAAAAATTGTATATTTTTAACTGAAATTACCTATTTGTTATTTATTCTCTCTCTTTTTGGTATTGTACCCAATAAGTGATTTTTCATCCCTCCCCCTTTCCCACCTCCTCTTATGAGTCTCCATTATACCATTCTATATGCCTGCAAAGTTAAACAACTGCAATCGAGCATAGAAATACATTCATCAGATTTCCACAGAAAAGTAATTTGATAGAATTAGACTTCCCAGAGGTCTTTGTGCTTGTCCATTCTCAGCAGGGAGGACGGGGAGAGAAGAAGCTGTCCCTTGTCCACCCATCCTGAAGAGACCCAGGTTGGAGGCTGAGCAGAGGGGAGGTGATGGTGGCCATCTCTGATATGGGGGGAAAGTGAAAGGGAAGATGATGCTGAGAGGCAAAAGTGGAGAAATTTTGCCTTTAACATATGATATTGAGAGATATTGAGAGAGGCTGTGATAGAGAGAGGCTTTGCTTCAGTTTTAATGATGTTTGCTGTGTTTATAATTCACTCTTTCTCCTTTAACATTTGCCAGAGAGATTAAAGCATTGAAAGAACTGAAGCATTAGTAAAGAATTGCATTAGTAATTAATTAATTACTAGATTGTGTTTCTCTGAACATGGCACTGAGCTGAGACTGGACCATGAGGGGCTCTAAAATTTATTTGGGCTACATGAACAGTTGAAGAAACATAATCAAGAACCAAACAGGAATAATGTGGATAGATTGTGTTCTGGCTGTCTAGAAACTGAAGGTAGCTGGAAGTGGGAAGCACCTGGTGGAGGAGGTAGAATCTGATATCTAGGAGTGAAGATGGTTTGGCAGGTTGAATTGAGGGAGGGGAGGGTGTGAAACTGGCAAAGTGAAAAGTTGGGAAATGCATAGGGAGTCATGTGGACGCTGGGGGGAAGAGGCACGTCTGAGGGCAGAAAGGACAGGGCTGGGGCGTCTGGGTGGCTAGGTAGCAACAGGAGGCCATCAAGAGGGAAACTGTTTCTAAAAACAAAATTCATCCATTATTAAAAGAGCTTGTAAGTAAAATGTGGCCCACACCACCACTGAATGCATTGCGGCTGTTTGACGTAATCAACTGAATGTACATATAGCTACACCCTGGGGTAAGTGAAAAAAAAAAAAGGAAGTGGCAGGAGCCTGTAGCATACCACCATTGATGTAGTTTAGAAACCTATGCACCCATAAAGCTAAACCACACATTTGACAAGGACATAGACATTCTTGGACGTGTATGCATCAGTTTCATCAAAGTGGGCACCGGCAGGAAGGAGGAGGAGGCAGTAGGGGATGGGATGGAGGAGAAAAACAAGGACCTCCCCCAAGCAATAGAGGGAACTGTCATAGGTCAATGATGGTGTGGCTCAACTTCCTAAACCTACGTCCAACAAGGAAAAAGGGCAAAAGACACTCTAGGCCCACCACTCACAGTGCCCAGGGCTGGGTCAGGGAAGAAACGCTTGGGTGCTCCTGCCAGCTTCTCCTATCTCCACTGCTTTTGGTGTGGTGGAAGGGGGTAACAGGTAACTCCATACCTAGGAGCTGCCGGAGCAGGACACAGGGTCAGGATGGCAAGGCAAGACGGCAGAAAGTGCCCTGGCTCACCACTACCTGGCCATGTGATGGGTCAACTCACTTCCCAATTCTGGCCCTGATGTTCTCATATATAAAATGAAAGGTTTAAACTGCATACTCTCTATAGTCCCTTCCAGATCTAAAATCCCTACCCTTCCTCCTGTCCTAGGGGGAAAAAAATCTCAGCACAGCCCAGAGAAAGTTCAGCTCCTCTCTCTTCCCAATTCTGGGCCATTCTAGGAGGTAGAATTAGGTTCTGCAAACTGATTTCATGGCCAGTGAAAAGAAAGCAAATCCATCAATGGCCCCCCAACAAGCTGACATGGGAATTACAAATAAATCTAAGAAGTTATATTGTGTTTATAAAATGGTTTGCATGAGTTTGTATGACCCATGAAACCCTAAATGTTTATTTTTCTCTGAAAGAAGTTATGTTCAGAGACAAGAATGAACCATGTCATTGAGTGTGTGTGTGTGTGTGTGTGTGTGTGTGTGTGTGTGTGCGTGTTGGAAACATGTCTGATGCTGTTATTGTCCCTTCAGTAATGGGCCGATTTCCACATCTAGGCAGGAGCACTCAAGGAATCGATGCTGTTGACCACTGCAGCAATTGTCATGTTTTAAGCCATTTCTGCTTTTATTCATGCTCTTTTGTGTTTGACAACCTCTTTCTCTGGGTAATAAAGGATCACTTCTAGTTCCCTGAAATCACTTATTTTGTTCCTATTGTTCATTACAATGCAGGTGTGATCTATTTATGAATTTGCCTAATGGAATGTGAGGCAGATGATTTATAGAGTCCAGCTTTGTTATTTGTGAAGCATTAATACAGAGCCTAAGACAGGTGAAGCGCAGGCGACGGCTTTCTGTGGGAGCTGGGGATGTTTTGTACTGGAATAAGGTGCTGGCTAGACAGGGTTGTTCAGTCTGGAAAAATCTATCAAGCTGTATGCTCTTGTGCTTCTCTGTATGTATATTATATTTCTTTAATTAAAAAAAAATCGAGACAGAGTCGCACTAACTTGCCCCAGTTGGTCTCGAACTCCTGGCCTCAAACTATCCTCTTACCTCAGCCTCTCCAAGTGCTGGGATTACCGGCATGAGCCACCATGACTGGCCAATATGTTTCTCCTTTTAAATAAAAGTACTTGAAATGGCCAATAGCTCATATTCTTGGGATGTCTAGGGGTTAATGATCATGAATGGACTTGGATTAATACTAGTAGTCAAATTGCATCTCAGATTCATAGAATTTTAAACTTGCATAAAGATCTTAGAAATAATTGTTTAATTCCTAATATACAACTGAGGAAACGTGACTTGCCCAAGCCCACATAACAAGGTGGAGATGGAATAGCCCAGTTCCCTCTTCCCAGCCAGGGCTCAGGGACAACACAGCGATAGATGAAAGGGGAAAGTCAAAAGAGCTGAACCATTGGGGGCCAACATTGCATTTATTCACACATTCTCTGGTGATTCCCGTCAAAAATGAAGGATAGTTCATCTTGGAGGTTACCTGCCATCTCACAGCAATTTGTGGCAAAATTAACTAGAATTTACATCTAGAGATTCTTCTGCATGTCTTTACTTCAGTCCAAAGATCATCTTAATGAGAACTGGAAATAGGTTTGTTTGTGAAGGGGAAAGATGACAATTTGTCAGTGACTGATAGGTGCTGTTTACATTTAAGAATATATATATTTAATATATATTTGAGTCAGGGTCTCACTATTGCCCAGGCTGGAGTACAGTGGCATGCTTCTGGCTCACTGCAGCCTCGACCTCCTGGACCTCAGCCTTCTGAGTGATTGGGACTACAGGCACATGCCACCATACCTGGCTAATTTTTAAAAAATTCTTTGTAGAGACGAGGTCTCACTATGTTGCCTAGGTTGGTCTCGAACCCTTGGCCTCAAACGATCCTCCCACCTTGGCTTCACAAAGTGCTGGGATTTCAGGTGTGAGCCACTGTGCCTGGTCTTATTATTTAAAAGTTTGGAACTAAGATAATTTTGCTTTTATAGATGCGAAACAAGGATGCAGTCATTTCTGCTTCCTACCGTTTTATTCCTAGGGGCATGAGATGTTAGGAGGCCTGAGGATGAGAGGCAGGTAGCAAAAATCCCTGGAAGACAGAGGCCAAGAAGAGGATACAGATTCCTGGGGAGCTCACTTACCCTTTATGCCTCCTGCCAGCCTTGTCTGACCCCCCCAAACCAGGGACCAGCGCCACCAACTGGGGAAGATTTGCATGCACTCAATTAATTATGCAGGTCTAATTAGTCTATGCAGAGGTAACTGGTAGCGTGAACTCACTCTGGCAGGCCTGCATTTTATTTAGGTTCTTCCTGTTCCACCTGGAAGAGGCATATAAATTAAGTCCTCTGAGTCGTTTGAGCAGTGAACTGGAAACTCAGAATCCATAACTCAGGTCGCCACTGTGTGTGTGAGACATGCTGTGTTGGTAATTTCAAACAAATAAAATGGGTTTGGGGGAGGGAGGCAGGATGTGGAGAAGGGACGGGAAGGAGGGGCAAACGGAAAGAGGAGCGGGAAGAGAATGAGGAAGTATGCCCTACATAGGAGGTTGTCATGGAAGTTTAGGCCAGAACAAAAGGCAGAAGTCCTTTCACCGACAAGTGCTGAATTCCACAGGCAAGGAAGAGCAAGACTTGAAGCGGAGGATTACAAGAGGGAGAGAAACTCATAACCTACATCTGTTGTACCAGAAAGAAAAGCTTATTATACTTACAATTGATCAGTTTCCACCATTGTAATGGCCTCGGACAGCATGCACGGTAGGAAATTCCGGAAGGGAGGGAAAAACCGCCCTGCGCATCCTCCTCCCGATAAGTCAGCCCCTCCAAGCCGGGCGGGATAAGGGGAGCAATTCGTCTTGCTTGGCGTCCTGAAGGTCAGTTCATCAGATAAGATGGCCTAGGGATCACCATGGAAAGCTGTGTCTCTGTTATAGCTCAAAACCCCTTTTGGAAGCCCAAGCCCCAGCCAGACTTTGGAAGTCCACAAAGGACATTGCCTTGAGATTCCCCCCTCCCAGTTCTCACCTTGAGGAAAGGGGACTTTGCTTTGGCTCCCTGTCAGAAAAGTTCAGAAACATCCCTGATGATACGGATTTTTCAGGTCAGCCTGGGTTTCCAAGGACCCACCCTGTCTGTCTACTTAGCCTTTCTCTAGCTATCTCCTCTCTCGCGGGGAAATCCACACTTCATCTGGGAGGACACTCCTTGACTCACCCTGGCCTGGTCACTTCTCTACTTTACCCTTCTCAAATCTAACTCTAGCTCTTTTTATTTTCCATAGTGAAAGAAGCTAGAGAAGCCACTGGAAGTTTGAGGTTTGGACAAGAAGGTCCCGCTCAGAGGTGGCATTGGGCTGAAGCACCAGGTATTGCCCCCAGCTGCCCATCCTGGTCACCTCCTTTCTAGGCATGTGTATGTCACTGGGCTCCTCAGGGTTGCTGAGACCCCTGGTTTCTTGGGAGAGAGCTACACCTTACTTCAGCTGTGGCCCGCTTCTGGTCCTTAGGCCATGCATGGCTGTGGTCTGGGTAGGTCCTGCTTTCTCCTACCCACCCCAGGTTTTCTTCCAGCTTGTTGTTAAAACCAAACACAGGGTGTTCAATTCACATTGTTTCTGGCCACTCTGCTTTCTAGATCTCGCTATATTCAGCCAGCATGAGGACCTGTGGCTGGAGAGAAGGGACAGATGGTTGGGACGCCTCTGTGTAGGTTTTTCCTCCCACCTTGAATACTTCGACATGACAGTTTATGGTCAATTTTCTGTCGTCCATGACTGGATTTTCTTCTTCCAAAAAACTGAGCCACAGGGAAGAAGAGTCTGGGTGTCAAAGAACAAAATTTCAAGAAATTGAGTTTTAAAGATCTAATTGGCTTCCATTAGTGATTCATGAACTGGGCAGCATCCGTCTACAAATTAGACTGGAGCTCTGCCAGGGTGTCACAAATCAGTGGAATTCTGAGAGGTAACTTGAGCAGGAACAAGGAAAGAGCCTAGTGCAAAGAGCATATTGGTTAATATCAGCTCATTTCGTGTTACTTTCCCTGTGTGGGTTCAAGCAGAGGGGATTTTCTTATCATGCTGGCTCAGTTGACTGAGCCCTTTTGGTTGGTTGCTGTGTCTCTTCTATTTTTTTGGAAAACTGACCTGTTTGAGGATTAGGCTATCATCTCTCTCAATTTCTCAGAAGGTCAGATCTCACAAATAAACAGCTTAAGTTTAGGTTTGGTGACATGGAATCTTAGCATGAGTGACTCAACTTTGGATTGGTTTGTTGGGGCATTGTGTAGGAGCTGAGCCCAAATCAGTGGTCTCTCATGAATTTTATTTCCTAGGGTGTGTTGGTGATATATGTGTTCTGTTTGACTACACTGCAAAGTCAAACACAGTTTGGGTCATTCATTCAACATATGTTTCTTGAGCCTCCATGTTGTGCCAGGCACTTCTCTGAAACTTACAGACCGGCAGTGAACAAAACAGATTATCTCTGATCATGGAGTTTACATTCTAGTTGGAGAGACATAAAAATATTAAATAATTTTTTGCACATTCAGATAATACTTCTATTAAGGAAAATAAAGCCAGGAAGCAGGTCAGGAGTGCTGGGTTGGAGGAATACAGTATCACACAGAGTGGTCAGAAAAGACTTCACTGACAGCCCTGTAGCTTGGAGATAGCTGCTGTTTCAAAATCTTTTCACCTCTGCTTCCCCTTTGCCAAGTGTATAGATGATGGGGATAAAGTCAGTAACCCAAAGTCCTGCCTTCACCAGTCTGTATCTCTGATATAAGATACCCATTCCATTCAGATACCCAAATTACAAAGGTCCAAGTTCCACTTGTCAAATCAGCTGCAAGTTTTGACTTTTCTTGGTTTTTTTCCTCCCAAAATACTCAGAATCACAGGATTAGTTAGACTTGCTCATTAATTAGTCCCCATTTTGCCTGCCTGTTGCTGCCTGCCAGTGAGAAATCAGGAGAGAGATGATAGCCTAATTCCCAAACAGTCCAGTTTTCCAAAAAACATGAAAGTCACAGCAACCACTCAGAAGAGGTTCAGTCACCTAAGCCAGCATGATAAGGAAATCTCTGCTTTAACTCACACAAGGTTGGATGTCCAACTCCCCCACAGGCAGAGCAGGCCGTGAGCTATGTGGTCCAGTTGCTGGTCAGGGGACATCCTGGTGGACCTGTATTCATGTTCGTATTCCCATCACACCCTCACTGTTCCTGCCAGTCTCTGCTCATCCACCACTGTGTCAGCTCTCTCCATTCCAGTTAAGCACATTCCTTCAACTTCCAAGTATGGAGAGTCAGTTTCCTCTTGAGAATGCATTTTAAAAAAATGCCATTTGGCTTTATCTGGGAATTTAAGTCATCAGATATAGTCATGTATCTTTGAACCTCTTCTCCTAACTGTAAATTTGTGACTGAGGTTGGGGACACAGTCCAGCTCTATCTGGAGGCATCGGGGACTCAAATGAGATTGAATAAAATCAGGGAGTGGTGGTATCTCATGACTCCTTAAACAGAGCCAATGCAATGTGCTGTCACTTACTCAGACATCGGTGGGTTGTCACTCTAAATGAAAGGAATGGAACTGATTTCCATATGCTGTTGGTGACAATTCTGTTTTGTTAACATTTGAAATATTTAAAGAAACACAAATGTACCCACCATTCAGATTTAATAAATTGTTACCATTTCACTATTTTGCTTAAGATCTTCATATTTTTAGAGCAACCAAAATCTGGTATCCTGGGCTATTCAATTCTATGCAGTTAGTGAGTTTGGATAGCAACACTACAGACAAGTTTAGACAGCAATATGCACCATCTTATCTGATGCTATGTAGGTCTTGAGTTTCAGGTAGTGAAATTTTAGAAAGCAAGGGGTACCATTTCCTCCAAACTGCCCTGTCTCTCTCTCTCTCAAAAAAAAAAAAAAAAAAAATCACTGGAATCTATTCAGTTACCGAGTGCAGATAGCAAGTTTAGATAGTAAGAATTATAGGTGTTACAGATGTAGTTGAAGGCTTTTTTTGTGTTTCTCTGAATTCTAGTCTTCTTGTTCTCTCTCCTGTGGTTGCCATTGTCCTGAAGCTGATAGGTAGCATTTCTGTCCGTATTTTCACATGCTATGTGTATGCTTTAGTAAACAATATGTCGTCTTTTGGTAGGGGTTTAAATATTACATAGCCAGTATTATACCATCTGCTTCATTCTGCAATCGTTTTCTTTGTCCTTTCGGTTTGTCTTCTGTTGGACTAATAGTCTTCTTTTTAAACCCCCATTTCTTCTCGTGGAATTAAATATTTTGAGCAGTTCTTTTATTGAGGAAATATAAAGGTAACAGTTTTTTAATCTCTTAAAATGTCTTTGTTTTGCTGTCATTTGAATTATAGTGTAGCTGAGTACAGAATTGTAGATTAACAGTCAATTTCTTTCAACACTAAAAAGAATGCTCTACTGCCATCATACATTTCTTGATGCTGATGAGAAGTCTGCTGCCATTTTACTTGTCATTTCTCTGTAGGTGATCTGACTTTTTTGTCTGTTAACTTTCAAGATTTGTCAGCTTGGCAGCTTCACAATAATGTGACTAGGTGTGGATTTATTTTTAATTATTCTGCTTGACATGAGGTATGCATTTTCATACTGAGAACTCACATCTTTCCTCAATTCTGAAAAGTTCTTTTTTTTTTGAGTTAGAATCTCACTCTGTTGCCCAGTTTGGAGTGCAGTGGCACACTCACAGCCACCCCATCATCAACCTGCAAGGCTCCTGCAATCCTTCCGCCTCAGCTTTCCAAGTAGCTGAAACTACAGGTGCGCTACATGCCCAGCTAATTTTTGATTTATTGTAGAGACACATTCTTGTCAAGTTTCCCAGGCTGGTCTCGAACCCGTGGGTTTAGGCAATCTACTTGCCTCGGCCTCCCAAAGTGTTGGGATTACAGGCTGAGCTACCGAGCCCAGCCTAATTCTGGAAAATTCTTAAATATTTTCTTGAATATTACTTTTCTGCAGTTGTTTTCTATTTACTTCATCTGAACTTTCTTTTAATTATAATTGGAACTTTCCAGTCTATTCTTTGTACATTCTGATTCTCTACTGCTATATCACAAACCACACCCCAGTGTAGTGACTTAAAAAATAATTTATTATTATTCCTCATGGTTCTGTGGGTTGATTGCACTCAAATGAATTGCTCTTGCTTGGGGTCTCTTATGCAGTTGGAGTCAGATGCCAGCTGGAGCGTCAGTCATCTGAAGGCTTGACTGGGTTGGACATCCAAGATGACTCATGTGCACCCAAAATGTCTGACCGTTGATGCTGACTGTGGGTGAGAACTCATCTGAGACTGCCAGTTGGCACATCTACATGTTGACTCTCCCGGGGACTTAGCTTACCTGTGTCTTAGGCTTCTCACAGTCTGATCACCAGCTTCTGAGAGTGAGCAGAGTGGAGTGTGAGGGAATTACAGATGAGGTGACGGTAGAGAGGAACATCAGATCCAAAATGCATCTCTGCCTTTTGCCTTTTGTATCAGGATGAGTTGACTTCTAATACCTTGTCTCCCATCTCTTTCTTTCTTGGAATGCCTGCATCTACACCTTTGAGCTGCTTTTCCTCTTCACTTCATCATTTACCTCCCCTCGTGTTCTGACCCAGACTAGGACTCAAGAGCATTGCCTCTGAATGCAGCATCGGTCTAACCTTTGATGGAATGGTAGAGAGAGGAGTGCCGTGCACTGGGGGTGAGCCGTGCTCCCCTGGATGACAAGCACAGTCAGGAGGAAATTCTCCTCCAGATATACTGCCAAGGGAGCATTTTGAGAACCACTGCAAGAAATATGAGCACACCTAATCCCAGTCTTATAAGCTAATGGCGTTATAATTGAGACCCAGAAGTCTCATCTTAAGTTAATGAAGTGCTATGACGCCTCTTCAAAAGCACTTGGCAAATATTCCTTGATGAATGAATGAAGAAACAGACTTGGAGAGATTAAGTTAAGATAGCCCAACAATAACAGCAACTCAAATAGTGGTGATGATGTGTGTTCTTAGTGCCCACTGTCTGAAGCATTTTATGAATTCAGGGTTGATTGATCCCCAATCAAGTGCCTGTGAAGTAGGCACTTTCTTAACCTGTCTTCGGAAACCTGAGACTTGAGAGGTTTCACAGCTGGCAAGTGGCAGAGCTGGGACTTAAACCCCTATAGTATAGCTCCAGCTTTTAGCACCATTCTGTCTAAGTAACCTGCCCACGTTTGTGTATGGAAGATACTTTAAACCAGGTCTGTCTGACATCAGACGATATGCGCTCAACCACCACTCTCTACGGTTTCCTTAAAGGATTGTTGCCTATCAAGGATGTTTCGGTACGTCAGTGCACCCTCCAATTTCACTGACCTGCTGCTTCATTGACCTGATCAATGAGTCAGTTACCCTCTCTCGCAAGAGAACAAAGTCAAGAAATACGAAAACTAATTGTTTGCTCTCATGTAGAGAAAAAAAAATGATGTATTTGTTTGACTGAAGCTTCTACTCATCCATCATCCTGGGAAACAAAATCAAGAAGTTATTCTCCGAAAGTCACAACAGAAATCTTTAGCAAAGTGAGGACTTGCAAAGATACAGACCTTGGTATTTATTGTCAAAACAGATGATGGCGGCCACTTCCTCCAACCCTCTCATTTCACAGGTGAGAAACCCAGGCACAGAGAGGTTAAGCGTTGCCTTTTTCCAAGTTATGCACCTGGCATGTGGCAGAGCCAGGACTAGAAGCAGATCTCCTGACTTGCTGCTTAACAAACTCTCCATTATTCCTGTTCGGCCTCAGGTTTTTCTCTGTGGTCTGAAGCAGTTAGCATTTCAGCCATTTATCATTCAGTCACTTATTAGTTCAATTCATTCACTCCCACAATATTTACTGAGTGCTTTCTCTGTGCCAAGCTCTGTTCTCTGTGTTGGACGCAGAGTGGGAATTAGGAAAGATATAATTTCTGCATTCATGGAGCTTACAAACGATTGAGGGAAAGAGACCACAGATAAACAAAATAGTTAAAAAATAAAAAAGGAAGTGTCAGGGAGTGAAAACTGTCATGATGAAAACAGGTTGTGAAAGAAAGAGCCTACTGTAGCCTGGGGGTGGGTGAGTCAAGAAAGGTCTTGTGGGAGTCTCATTTAAGCTGATTCTTGAATCAAGATAACCATCTTGAGGAAAGGCACACTTGGAGTGTCTGAAACATAAAAAAAAAAAACTGTGAGGAAGGGAGTAAGAGCAGGTTGGGATGGTTTTTATGTGTCAACTTGCCTGGGCCGCAAGGTGCCCAGTTAAACATTATTTCTGGACATGCCTGTGAGGGTGTTTTAGGATGAGACTAGCATTTGAATCAGTGGACTCAGTAAAGTAGATTGCACTTCCCAGTGTGCGTGAACACCATCCAATTCCTTGAGGGTCTGAATAGAACAAAAGGAAGAAGGAGGAGTGTGCCTCTTTTGCTTCCTGCCACCTGCTTTAGATGGGACATCAGTCTCTTGTGCCCTTGAACTGGGATTTGCACCCTGGCTTTCAGGCCTTCAGACTTAGACTGGAATGATACGACTGAGTCTCCAGCTTTCAGACAGCAGAGCATGGGACTTCTCAGCCTTCATAGTCACATGAGCCAGTTCCTCGTAATAAATCCCTTTATATTTATATATCTCATATGGGTTCTGTTTTGCTGGAGAACCTGACTAATAGAGAGATTATCTATTTTATTGAGTGTGACAGTCAGATCAAAAAGACTCATCAAGCCATTAAGAAAGATGGTTCTAATGCTATACTGCAAGCTGGACATTGATCATGGTATAATAATCAATGGGTGGGTGGGGGGGGAAAGCAGGATACAACAGTATGGAAGCCATGACTACAACTATGAAATTCATGCATTAAATTATTGGAAGGAAAATGATTAGAATGGTCACATGGAGTTGTGGGATTATGGGTAATGTGGTTTCTTATTTTCCCATCTCCTTACTGTCTCTATTTTTCTCTAATGTACTTCACTGCTTAAATTAACAGCCTAAATGTATAAAAATAAACTATAGCTGGTGCCTTAAATAAAGGGGGGGGGCTAGGCTCCAGGGTGTCCTAGATTAGTCTTGAGATATATTTCTTAACTTAAAAATGTTAAAGTAATATATGCATATTGATTTTAAAAATCAAATAGTAGTGCAAGACATACTGAAAAGCAGCCATATTGGGCCCCATCCTTACCCCACTTCAAGTTCCAGTCTCCAGAGGCAGCCACTTTAAAAAGTCTTTTGGCTGTTTGTTTCTCTCTAGAATTGACTCCCAAATTTCTAAATAACATGCCTTTATTTCTGTTGCTTGATTTTCCATCATCCTGAGAATTTCTTTTATTTTTCTTCAATGTTATTTATTTATTTTTTGAGGTGGGATCTCACTCTGTCACCCAGGCTGGAGTGCAGTGGTGAGATCATGGCCCACTGCAGCCTTGACCTCTTAGGCTCAAGTGATCCCCCACCCCCTTGGCCTCCTGAGTAGCTGGGACTAAAGATGTGCATCACCACAATTAGCTAAATTTTTTTAAGAGATGGAGGTCTTGCTATTTTGCCTAGGCTAGTCTCGAACTCCTGACTTCAAGTGATCCTTCCTTCTTTGTCTCCCAAAGTGCTGGGATTACAGGAGTGAGCCACTGCTTCCAGCTTCAAGTTAAAGTCTTCTTTTTATCAGTTCCCATATCGTTTATTCTCTTTCTTGTTTTACTGGAGCACAATTTTGGGGGGGAGGGGGGAGGGAAAGAATATATGCAAAATAAATGTGCATGTTTTAAAAAACCTTTACCCCATACTCACACCTGATTGATAATTTGGCTGCATATAAAACTACAGGTGAGAAAGGATGTCTTTTTCAGTTTTTTGAAAACATTGCTCCGTTGTTTGGGAGGTTTCACAGTGGCTGTTGTAAGGTTAATAACATTCTCATACCTGACTTTTATACATGACTCTCTCCCCTGCTTCCTACACGAACCCTTTTAGGTTACTTTTATCCCAGTTATATTGAAATTTCACTCAAAGTGACTTAGTTGTGGCTCTTTTCATTATTTATTTTACGTGGTACTCAAGGGTCTTTTTCAAACTGGAAATGTGTATTCTTAAATTTGGAGAAGTTGTGTTTAATAATTCTGCCCCTCCTTGGTTTTATGTTTTCTCCTTTTGAAATCCCTATTTCTTGTATGTTGGACCTCTTGATTGATATTTACATTTTTAAATATTTTCTCTGCAATTTTCCAGCTTTCTAGTTCCATTTCCTAAAAGAATCCTTCAACTTTTATCATCTAGTAACTTCCATTAAAAACTTAAATGTCTGTTATGAAATTTTTAATTTTAAAAAGCTATTTCTTGTTCTCCGGATGTTCCATTTTATGACATTCAATTCTTGCTTCATAGATGCAAGTTTCCCTCTTATCTTTCAATATTAATTATAGTTTGTAGTTGTTATAATTTCCCTCTGTTCCTGCCTTATGTCTGTTCCCTCCTCCTTCCTTCCCCTTCCCCTTTTGTTCGTTTTGGTGTATGGATTTCATATTGCGAGATTTCATCAAATGTCTGTTAACACATGGCCATCTTCTTACATTTAAGACTAAGACACAAAAGCGATAGCTAGAAACTCTGAGTGTGTGTGTGTGTGGGGTGTGGGGGGCTAAAGCTTATGGAGAGGTAGCATTCTTCACAATAGCATAGATAGTGGGGACCTGCTGGTTTTGATGGGGAACCCCTTAAAAATAAGGGCCTGTTTATTTGGGGCAGGGGGACAGTCTGTTGCACCAGAGAATAAATTTCTAATCTGTTCTCTGGGAATTAGGGTAGGAGTATTAATAATAATAAACGTGCATGGGGAGAGAGGGTGTCACTTAATCCAATGTGTTTTCAGCTATGTTTTGTGTCAAGGTCAGATCATTTTTGACTCTGTTTCTCTGAAGAGAAACATTCAGTCTTCTGGGATAGAGGAGGAACAGCCATCTGGCTGAGTATGCTGGAAGAAAGCATTCAGGCTTAGTTACCTTCAAGTTTTCAGCCCCAGCCCTCACCCCCCACCCCTGCTTTCTGGTGTTCATGGTGCTTCCGACCTCTAAGACTTTCCAGGGTCCTGTACTCAAATAGGCTTACTTGTTATTGGACCCTTTTATAGGAGCTTAACAAAGCTCATGAAGCTGAAGCCCAAGTCACGTGACACTTATCCATATACTTTGTTGTTGTACATAATTTTCAAGACATTTAAAGGAATATGCCTACCATATTTGTATGCTAAGAGCCTAATAGTAGAACAAACACTAATGAACACACCATCAACTAAAAAAGAGCAGCACATTGCTAATATCAGAGAATCTCATCTAAGATGGATTGTTTTCCAGATCAGTAGATTTACAATTTTCATTAGTTCAATAACATTTACATTTCCTCTATTTTATCCATTATCCTTTTATAAGACTCTGTCACACCTACTCTGTCTCCTAGTTTTCTCAACCTCTTCCTCATATTTTCCATCTCCTAGTCTCTTTATATTTGCTGAATGTAATTCACCTAGGATCTCAGTATATTTGGGCAATAGAGTTTGTCAGAATGTCTAATCTGTCATACTGCTGGAAAAGGAAGTTTCAAAGCTCATCCATCTTGTAATGTTTAATTGGCATCACTAGTCTGTTAACATCTCCTTTCCTGTTTTTTTTCTTTTGTGATTGTAAATATTTTCAATTCCTTTTCTAACATTTTAGAGGGGCTCCAGGAGAAATTTGAAATAAATACTTTTGTTTGTTCTGAAATGTCTAGATGGAAGTTGGTTAGGCTTCTTTTTAGAATTTTGTAGCATTGCATCAGGAGGTCTAATATCTCCCAGCAAGAGAACTTGTATAGAAGAAGTCTACTGAAATAGTTGTTTGATATTGTTTTCTCTAAGTGAAATTAGTGGTACAAATTCCCAAGTGGCATTGCAAGGGTTTCCCTTTGGCATCCTCTATAGTGAACCCTCCCATGGATTAATTCTAAGACTTATTTAGATGGAAATCTTTACTTTAAAAATAAATATTTGCATTTCATAACTAATCTTCACTTTAAAAATAAAATTACATTTCTTAACAAAAAGTAAAGGTTTGCATTTCATAACAAAAATATATTTAGTCAACTTGATTAAAAAACTGAACAACTTAATCTAGTTTAGAGACAAGAAAAGGCCAAATGTTCATTTGTTTTCCACAAAGAGAGATTACATCTTCAAATGGCCATTTCCTTATCTGAGAGAGTAAAATATCACTTCACCAGTGCATAACGTTGGCTGGGTAGCGACTGGTTAACAACACAACTTATTGATTTCACAACTTCTTTAAACTGACTGTCTTTCTGTAAGCCTAAATCCCAGCTATGTGAAGTATGAGAATATTTCATTGCTGAATATTAGTGTGGGTCAGTTTTATATCCAGACCCAAGCCCTGAGTTACACTTACGCCCACTATTTCCTTTGTGAGCTAAGAATATGCCCACAGAGGCTTGTCTGGGTCATCCCTTCCCCCAAGATCAGGTAGGGCCCTTCCTGGCAAGGTGGTGTCCCCTCCTGGCCCTGACTACCCAGTGGGCAGTGGCCCCTGGGGTGGGGCTGCTCTCCTGCTCACTCAAGCAGTCATCTGTCTCTGAGCACAGGCTCTAATTACCCCTGCTATTAGCCTGCTCAGCAGGACTGCAGATGTTATTAATGGTCGTGAAATTATCCAATGCTTTTCAAAACTCCAGAGCCAGTCAATGTTTGTCCCCGTGACCTCTTACAGCACTTCATTTCTTTGTTCATTTTGCTGCTGTATTGAACCTTAACCTTGAGCGTGAAATAGAAAACGAGGAGGAGAATATCACTCTCCCCGAATTTCTTTTATTTCCCCCATCAGCCCTCTCACCCCCTGCTCATTTAGGGCCATAACTCAACACTGTGATTCCCTGCTATCCTGTTTGAGATTGTATGATTGTGCCATTCTCCCTCGTCCCTACCCAGCTCATGGATCCTTTTTCAAAAATTAAAGATAACTTGTTAATCCTTATTAGAGCATCAATATATTTTCATGGCTAAAAAAAATTAGAAAAATACAGATAAAGAAGAAAGAAAAAAAAATCCATACTCGCACCTTCCAGATAAACACTGTTAAATTTTTATGCTATATCTTTACAGATGTTTTTCTTATAAAAATAGAAAGATATGAGATGATACTGTTATAATAATAATAACCATAACAAACATTCATCAGCTTCTTCCTATGTGACAGGTACAACTCAGATTGCTTCTCCATGTGTTAATTGATTCACTGAGTCATTTCAGGAACCCTGTGAAGTAGGTTTAATTTCTATTCTAACTTTGCAGATGAGGAAACTGAAGCATGGAAAAGTTAAAAATATTGCCTAAATCCTCACAGCTATGTAGGAGGAAGAAGTGGGAGTAGAACCCAAGCGGGCTGGCTCTAGGCTCTGAATTCTTAAATAATACATTCTACTGTCATCTAACCTGCTTTTCAAATTTAATAAACTCTGAATATCTTTCTGCACTACTCTTAATCCACCAGGTGATTTTGAAGGAGAAGAATAGAATTCCAAAAGATGGATATGTTGAAATTTTTTTAATCAAACACTACAGTGGTTTTCCTTTTCTTATATATACTTTTATTTTATTTTTGCTGTGATAAACAACACCTGGGTTATTTTTAAATGAGATTGTTCCTTCATAAATGTAGCTGTAGGGAAAGAAAAAAAACCCAATGCAAACCATGTTAGTTCATGTCATACTTGCAAATGAAAGCTTGATGTACTCTTTGGTTTCATTCATTATTTCTGAGAGATAATTGTCTACTTTTAAAAAGTCATAATAATTATTGAACACTTTCTATGTGTCAGTCACACATTATTTGTACTGTTTAATTGTTAATATTTATCCACAAGTAATTCCATCTCAAGATGAGATTCTTCTAGTGAAGTCAGAGAGGATGAAGGAAGAGGACTCTTTTTGGATGTCTCTCTCTGTTCTAAACTGTCCTTTTTCCTGGTTATTCCCAACAGAGTATCAGCTTCTCCTTTTCTTCCTCTTCCTCCCTTCCTCCTTACCTGCTGTTTCTGTTCTTCCTAAGCCTGACTATTCTGTCTTTTCCTTCAGCCGGAAACAGCTCAACTGTTGAGTAGCCAGAAACTCTAACATGGCTTCAATCTAATTTCTGCTCTGTATGAACATTTTTGGCATACCATTTTGTCTCATCTGAGTTAGAGACTAGGTCTATATTTGGCCAATAAATCCACCATAGCAGAGTCTATTTAGAATTCTTAGCTGATTGTCAGTGGGTCTATGTAAAATGTATTTGAATTGACCTCTGGCTTGATGGAGAGACTAAATAGCTTCATAACTTCTTAATTGGTCCATTCTTCTGTAACTCGGGATGTGAACCCAGGTTCCAGGCAAGTCACCGATTGAGTAATATGTAGGCAGAGACCATGTTTGCTTTTTCATTTTTCTACTCCATGTAACAATGGGGCACACAGGGGGCATTGGATATATATTTGGAAGGTTGAAGAGGAAGTCTTGGGAGATCTGGGATTCAGTTTCAATTCTACTCCAGATTAGTAAAATTAACTAGCAGTGGTTAGGGTGAGGAAATTTCCAACCACTTAGCCTCTCAATTGCTGCATACACATTATCCCCTTAGTAGCTCTTGAAGACTCAGTGAAATCATCCCTGAAGCTCTTTGATTTCCACAGAAGAATTTTCTTATAGGTTCTTAAGGTACTAACTTCCACATAGAGGACACAGACATTCTTTCTTATTTTGAAAGATAGGCAATTTTAATTCTAGGAAATTGTGCAGGGCTATCATGTGATCCCTTAGATGTTTTAGCCTTTCCCCCCATTTGGCACACATTACAGATGACATTTTCATGTAGGATACCCTCCCATGGATGACCTAGTATAGGAATGACGGACTATGACAAGGATGAGAGAGACTGGGACTATGTACCATTCCTAGTCCACTAACTGTAGCCCTACCTCTTCCCCCACTTAAAAAAACATATTGGCTGAGACAAAATCAAAGGTATCATAATAAAGCTGTGAGGTGGTAGAGGAATAGGTAAACTGACAAAAAACCCCAAAACCAAAAACCAAACCAAACAAAATCCCAGACACCAAATCATGTATCCATGGGAAACATTATAGAGCTACTTCCCCAATCGGTGGGAAGAAACTGGATCAATTAGTGAATAACGTCGGGAAAATTGACTCACTATGGAAAAAAATAAAGTTGGATTCATCCCTCTCAACATACGCAAAAATAAATTCCAAGTGGATTAAGAACCTAAGAAAGCAGAGGAGACACAGATTTTATGGAAGAGTATGTATAGGAGTAATCTTTGTGACTCTGGAATTTGGATCAGATTTCTTAACTAAGACCCAAAGAACATAAACTGTAAGGGAAAAATTGATGGGTCTGACTGCGTCAAAATTAAAGATTTCAGTTCAAAACGGTTAACCTACCTGACTGGTGGCATAGAGAAAGATGTTTGCAGTGTCTAAAATCAATAAGGAATTAATGCCCCTAGGAACTCCTGCAGATTGACAAGAAAGAGATAGGAAACAGGAAAAATATGGACAAAGGACATCGGCAGTTTGTAGAAGGAGAAACTCAAATTGCTAATAAGCGTGTGAAGAAATACTCACTTCACTGGTAATCAGAAAGATGCAAATTTAAATTACAATGCGATCCACTTTAAAATAATTAGATTGACAAAAATTGGAAATCTTATTACTATCAAGTGCTGAAAGGGATGTGGGAAGAAGGGAACCCTCAACACTGTTCTAACATCCTATGCTTTGGCCATCCCACTCCTAGTGTAGACCCCTGAGACAGGCTTGCGGACATCTGTGTGGGGACATCTCTGTGAGTGGTCCCTGCAGCATCGTTTTATTTGTGGTAGCAAAAAATAACTGGAGTCAACCGAGGTGTTCATCTCTAGGGCGATGGATGAAACAACTGTGGTCGATGCAGAGTGGTCGGTAGCAATAATTAGATTTCAATATGACAGCAAGGATGGATTCCAAAAACAGAGATGAATGAAAAAAAGTGAGCAAGAATGAGATTTGTATGGAGCTCGTTGCCTTTGGTAAATGAAATATGCACACGTAAAGCAGTACCATCTATGATTCGAAGATATTCCTGTATTTAAATAAAGATAGGGGTGAGGGGGTCCGTAGGAGGGGGAATGGGAGTGGGAGGTCATCAGGAAGTTGGAGGGAAAACAACAATGAAATTGGCTCCGTGGGTATACCGTCCGTGTACTACAGAGCAGAATTAATTCAACTCTGTGGATGTGTGGTCCAAAAGAGAGAAAAAGGAAGTCGTATCACATTGCAATTTGGGTGAGTGCAAGGCATCCTTATGGTAATAACCTTGAACTATTCTGTGGATATGCTGTATAATAAATCATTGATAAACTTCAATTCTTCATTATTTGTAATAGATTACTTGCCAGGGCCCTGGGGCTGAGAACCCTATGTGGGAGCCGTCCGTGCCAACCGTTCTTTGCCTCAGATAATCCTGCAGAGGTGAATGTAGCTGTAAAAAGTAAAGAGAGGCAGCCTCAATATTCAAGACACAATTAGGAGAAAGGCTTGGAAAAGGTTTGCAATTACTATTCCATAAAGACCTAGTCTGAATGCCTCTTTATCCATATTTTATTTCCTCCATCTAATATTTAAAGTCTTCTCCTCATATTTGTAGGATGAAAAGCAGAAATCTAAACAGCTCTAACATTATTTCCCTACTTCCCACAGACTGCACTGCTCGGATGTCAGTCTCTAAATTCCTAATACAAATGAACAGAAGACAAAATCATTTGCAGGATTCTGAAATGAAGTATTTCAGCGGAACACAGAGAAACAGTTAAATTTTGCAAAGCAGTGAAACTGGAGAGAGGGCTGTCCTGAAAATCTACCAACCAGAGATCTGGGAGGAAATGCTTGCATGAGATTTCTCTCTCTCTCTCTCTCTCTCTCTCTCTCTCTCTCTCTCTCTTTCTCCCCCCCTTCCTCTCTCCTCTCTCCTCTCTCCCTCTCCCCCACCTATTTGCACCAAACTCACTTGTCAATTTCATCAAAAAGATACTTGCATGGATTTTCTAACCTGCCCACTCCAAATTGATCACAGGGAACGTCCACATTATTCACCAGTTTAATTATAATCCACAAAGCAAAT
>CAUYQG010080728.1:0-10407 GCA_963574415.1 Tarsius wallacei | reverse complement strand
CCTGGAAATCCAGTGAGCATATTTCCTAGTTTCTGGCTGACTTGCATCAGCATTGTCTCCACTGGGCACAAACCTCTTAATAAAGAAGATATACACCTACTTTTCTGATATTAAGATCATGACTCCTGCTTTCTTTTGTGTTCTGTTTGCCTGAAATTTTGTTTCCCATCCTCTTACTTTGAGTCTGTGAGTGTCCTTTCTGGTGAGATAAGTCTCTTGGAGACAATATATTGTTGCCTCATGATATTTTATCCATTTTGCCATTCTGTCTTTTCAGTGGTGCATTTAGTCCATTCACATTCAGGCTAATTATTGAAATGTGAGAGTTTATCCCTGTCATGAGGTTCTTATAGAGTTTGTTGTTGTTGCTGCTGTTTGTTTGTTTGTTTGTGTGTTTGTTGTCTTTCTTTGGATTTGGGGGTTGATTGATGCATGTTTTAAATTTTTTTTCTGCATTCTTGTGAAGGGTGTTGCCATTCTTTTCCCCCTTTCTTCTGTGTTTAATACTTGCTTAAGTGTTTCTTGTAAAGCTGGTTGGGAGGTAGTGTAAGCTCTTAGAGACTGAATGTCTGGAAAGGATTTTAATTCTCCGTCACTGATAAAACTTAACTTAGCTGGGTAGGTAATTCTTGGTTGAAATTGTTTATCTTTGAGAACTTTAAAGATTGGGCACCAAGCTCTCCTAGCCTGAAGTGTTTCTGTAGATAAATCTGCTGCTATTCTAATTGGCCTTCCCCAGTAGGTAGTCTGGTCTTTCTCTCTCGCTGCCTTTAAAATTTTTTCTTTTATACCTACTTTGTGTAGGCAAATTACTATGTCTAGGAGTTGGTCTTTTCATTTGTTGCCTTGCAGGGTTTCTCTGAATCTCTTGTGTTTGAATGGTCACATCAATGATGAGATGAAGGACATTTTCTTGAATAATTTCATGGAATATTTGTTCCAGGGGGGTCTCTGTCTCTCTATCTGCCTCAGGAATCCCAGTTAAACTTAGGTTTAGTCTCTTGAAATAATCGGCCATCTCTTGGAGTGTTTGTTCTGTCTTCTTAAGCTACTTTTCAGTGTTTTTAACAGTTTGGGTTAGTTCCATATTTTGATCCTCAAGCTCTGAGACTCTTTCTTCTGCTTGGCTAAGTCTGCTTTCCATGCTTATCAGTTTGTTATTTATTTCATTCACTGTATTCTTTATTGCTGTTTTCTCAGTTATCAACTCTTTCCTTTCTTCCTCTTATCCCTCCTCATTTCTATTTATTCTCTCTATTAATATCTTGACATCTGGGTTTGTGGTTTGAAACCAGTCATTCTGGGGTCTCTTCATCATTTGCATTCTGAAGTCTGTATTCTCAGTGATTGACCTCCCAGGGGTCTGTGTGAGACTCATATTCTTCCTTCGGTTTTTCTTCTTCTGATCTGGCTCACCAGGCTTGTTGCCGCTGCTGTCAAATCTCCCACTCACATCTGACATGTCTGTGCCTGTTCTAGCATGGAGGAGGGGCATCTGTCTCTCTGAGTTTAATGAGGAGATAACCTCTAGGTCCCAGGCTGGAGGCTGGGCAGAGGTGGACAGGGCAATGCAAGTCTCTGCCTGGTCCCCGGACAGAAAAAATGGTGCTGGTTGGCATTTCCTCACTGGTGGCAGGGCTCCTTTCCAGCTTCCATGAGCTGCTTTCTCCATGGATCCTGGGACTCATATCGCTCTGCTGTCACAGGTGATGGTATGGGCCGGGTGCCAGATGGTGAAGAACAGCTGTTTACTGCTGCCTCTTTTCAGGAAAGCCCCAAGAATGTCAGATGATCCTGCATGCCAGGGGCTCTAATCTCTGGGTGATGGGGGTTGCAGTTACCTCCAGAGGAGAATCCTGGGTGCATGAACCCAAGTGTTCCCTCAGAAGGACTTTCACTCACCAGCAAACACCCACTCACACAGAGAGACTTTATGGACACTTGCTTTTGTGGAGACTCTCACAGTCTGACCTGTTCTGTTGCCATCTTGCCAGAAATGCTCCACACTTACCTTTCATTCTCCATCACTAATCATAACTTGGTTAAAGCAGACATGAAATGACTCCAAGGTAGCGATGCTGACTTTAGACTTACAAGTCCCTAAACTCCTGGTCCCAAGCTGACCATGTAGTAGGCAACAGCATGGAATGCTAGAAAGTACAGAGGCTAGAGTTGAGCTCAGTCACCGGCTGGCAAGACTTTTAGCTTCTTGTGTCCTTGTCTGTAAATTGCACTCACTCAGGTCTTAGCAAAGATGAGATTATAACAGTTTTCTGGGGTTGCCAAAACAAAGTACTATACATTGGGTTGCTTGAAATAACCACAATTTATTTTCTCACAGTTCTGGAGGCCAGATGTGTGAGAAATCATGGTGTCTGCCTGGGTTGGTTTGCTCCTTCTGGGGACTGCAAGGAAGAATGTCTCTCTCCTGGCTTCTGGTGGGTGCTGGAAACCCTTGGCATTCCTCGGCCTGTCACTGCAGGACAACAGTCTCTGTCTATGTCTTCACATGGTCTCCTTTCCTGAGGGCGTCTCTCTCATTGTGTCTTCTTCTCATAAGGATACCAGTCATATTGGATTTAGGGACCACTCTAATCCAGTATGAACTTTTTTTTTTTAGACAGGGTCTCACTGTTGCCCAGGCTGAAGTACAGGGATATGATCTTGACTCGCTGCAGCCTTGACATCCTCAGCTCAAGCAATCCTCCCACCTCAGCCTCCCAAGTAGCTATGACTACAGGCTCTCACCATCACACTCAACTAATTTTTTAAAAATTTTTTGTAGAGACAGGGTCTCACTATGTTGACGAGCCTGGCCTCAAACATCTGGCTTGAAGAGATCTTCCCACCTCAGCTCCCCAAAGTACTGGGATTATAGACATGAACCATAACACACATCCTGTCTTCATCTTAATTTATTAGATTTGCAGGTCCCTATTTCCAAATAACATCACATTCTGAAGCTATGGCTGGCCATGGATTTTGGGACAGCACCATGTAACCTGGTACAGGGGCATTCAATAAAAGGTCATTACGATTCTGCACTGTTTTCATTAATTGACTGACTGGTGGATGGATGAACCTTTCCTTCATCAACTCTATAAACATGTGCTGAGTGTCTACTATATGCAGGCACAGTTGTAGGTGCTTTCATGAAGGTTACATGCTAAGGGAGTGGGAGGGAGACAGACAAATCTATCAAGAACCTGTAACTTGTCAGATGGGAATGAGCACCAGGAAGAAAAGGAAGGCAGAGGGTGTATCTAAGGATTTTGACTTTGTTTCCTCCATCCTATTTTGTATGTGCTCTTCTCCTGCTTTGGGGTGCTGTTGTTGTCATCGTCATCTCAGCCCTCTGTTATGCTCTTTGCAAAAGATGACTTGAATTTTTCTGTCTCGAAATGAGAACACCCATTCCAGATAGCATTTTCCATTACAGCAGAATAATTAATCACGATTATTCCATAAACTGGAGATTTGTATAACTGAGGAAATTGTTCCAAATGCAAGAATAGCTCACAGGGTAGGAGGTAAATCGAATTCCACAAGTGATAATAAGAGAGAGCAAAAAGAGGGCAGTTCTGTATCAGGCTGCATGAATCACTTACTATAAATCCAGATGTTCGTGAAATGAAAAACAGGCGAAGTCCATGACCTCGTGAACTGATGTAAGGACTAGTTAAAATATGATGGGAGAATAAATATCATGGAATGTGTTTTTTTTTTAAGTCATGAAAAGGCCATTTACCTATCTATCACCTCAAACATGTAAGAGATATAAAAATATCAGAGATTTTATTTTGAGCTGCCATCAAACTACTTAAATTTTTTAGCAATCAAAGTTTCAATTATTATAAATCAGTAGCACAGCATGAGTGGCTTGTTATATCATTGTGGAGAGAAAAACACTTTGTTAAGCTCGTTTCCAAGGAAATGAAACGCTTTTCAGACATGTCATTAACACTCATAAAATCCCCTGGAGCCAAGTAGAGGGCAGATGTTATTTTTCAGAATGGTCACAGGCCATCAATAGAAGGAAAATTCATTTAATTGTTTGAGTATTTGTTTGCTTATGTATACTTCAAGGAACTGATTTAAGAAAGGAGAGTGAGTAATCTGTATTATTTAAAGTACATAGCAAACAACATAGAGGGCAACTGTTTTTTGTTTGTTTGTTTGTTTGTTTGTTTGTTTGTTTAAAGGGGGAGAAGCATACATAAAGAATTAACTAACCTATCCCAGACAGAAGCAAAACATCAATAAAGTGGAAACTCTCTCTCCATATACATTCAGGAAGCACAGAATTCTGAAGTCCCATGGCCTCTCCTGAATTGGCACCAAACAAGAATTTATTTCCAGGCTAACCCAGATCATTGCTAGTGCCCCAATAGTTCACCCCACATTCTCCCTCAACTCCACACCTGCCCCCCCGACCCCCCGCCAGCACTTTCATTCATATTTCTAAATCCCACATTTCTCTTTAGCCTCCACACTTTGTTCCACTTCTTTTCTCGATATTTATTTGTTTGTTTGTTTTAGAGGCAGGGTCTCCCTCTGTCACCTGAGCTGGAGGGCAGTGGTGCCACCATACAGCACTTCAGCCTCTAACTCCTGGGCTCAAGTAGTCCTTCTGTTTTGGCCTCCCAAAGTACTGGAATGACAGGCGCGTGTTACCATGACCTGTCTTTTCTAGATATTTAGACCGCTCTTCTTATCCACCAGAATCAGTTTCTGGGAAACAACAACCCTACCTACCACACATTCCCCCCAAGTGCTTCTGGTCTCATTCTTCATGTTGAACCCCCAGTACCTAATCTGCTCACCCTGCTTCTAGTTTAGCAAGAGGCTCCCCTACCCATCCAGGAAAGGTCAAGATCATCTTGGATGCACAAAGGGCAGAGGTACAACCAGGTGTTCATGGGTCTTTTGCCTGTGAGAGGGAGAATTGTGAGAGTCTGTGAGGCCTGGAAGATGATGCTGAATTCTTTTTCTTTTTCTTTTTCTTTTTTTTTTTGAGTTGGAGTCTCACTCTGTTACCCAGACTGGAGTGCAGCGGCCACTCCCGGCCACTGCAGCCTCGACCTGCTGGGCTCTGGTGATCCTTCCGCCTCAGTCTTCCAAGTAGCTGAAACTACAGGCGCATGCTACCACGCCCAGCTAATTTTTGATTTATTGTAGAGATGAGGTCTCGCCAAGTTGCCCAGGAGGGTCTCGAACCCGCGGGCTCAGGCAATCCACTCACCTCGGCCTCCCAAAGCGCTGGGATTACAGGCTGAGCCACCAAGCCCAGCTGATGCGGAATTCTTCATTGTGTTCATCCATGGAATTGCTCACTAAGTAAATATTCACTGAGCGGTGTTGAGTGAGAAATGACCCTAACACAGTGGTAGTCCCCAAGTACACTACCTGGCAAGTGTTCCCAGAGGTGGTGGGACAGAAAGGCTCTCAGACCACAAGAAACTGCTTGAATTGCATGGCTCATTAAGTCAATTTAAAGCACACAGCAAGAAGCAAGAGAAAAATATGTGGAATAAATTATCACACTTAGGGTAGGGTGATAGCAGATGGAAGAACCACGCAGCCTAAATTCTGGGTTCCATCTTCTCCATCAACATTATGGTTGCTCCAGGCACTGTGGTTCATGCTTGTAATCCTCCACTTTGGGAGGCTGAGACAAGAGGATCACTTAAGCTTAGGAGTTTGAGTCCAGCCTAGACAATATAACAAGACCTCATCTCTACCAAAAAAAATCAAAAAATTAGCCAGGCGTGGTGGCATATGCCTGTAGTCCCAGCTACTCAGGAGGCTGAAGCTGAAGGATCACCTGAGCCCAGGAGGTAGAGGCTGTAGTGAGCCGTGATTGTGCCACTGCACTCCATCCAACCTGGGAGAGAGTGAGACTCCGGCTCAAAAAAAAAGAAGAAGAACAAGAAGAAAAGGGAGGAAGAGGAGGGAAAAAAAAGTATGATAGCAAGGGCCAGGGTTGAGGTTTGAGCAAGAGAACCCAACAGACAAAGGTGTCTGGAGTCAAGGACACACACTTGCTCTATCAGACAGACCCAAGGGCAAGGCCTGCTGGTCACAGCTGCGGCTCTGTAATCAGCCTATTGAGCAACCATGGGTTATGCCTGTACTTCTTGAGTAGAGGACACATGAGGCCAAACAGGGTGACAATAGGTATTCAGATTAAGACCCTACATGTGCAGGACCTCATGTATATTTAATGCGTCCCAAATATTTAGTAACTACTTGGTCCTTCCACCCTGTCTGCTTGGGTTCACTCACGCTCTACCTAACTTATTTGTCTAACCAGCTACTCTCATCTGTGCCAAACACACACATTTCAGTCATTGCATTTGTTTTCTTCAATAGCAGCATTGGACATTTCCAAACAATATAGCAAAATGCACACGTGGAGCAGCTGCTGTGTTCCAAGCTCTGGCGGCAGGAAGATTAAAATGAGAGTAAAGGCAGAGCAGAGAGCAGGCCCTCGGGGAGGTGGGCAGCAAGGACACATGAGTGGATGTCTGAGGGAAGACCTGAAGCTGAGTCAGACCTGTCCTGGGGACTCCAAGGGCTTAAGCACTCCAGACAAGGCAGGGCAGCTTGAGTCAGGGTATTCAATGAAACGGCATGGTATCTGCAGAAACCAGAGTATCAGGTGCAAAAGTGCAAAACAGGTGCATGGCAGACAGGGCTGGAGGGCAGGCGGAACTGCCTGGCAGGATGAAAGCTCTGTGCTCAAGCTGGAGTTTGGACTTTATCCTGGAGAAGGGCAGCTACAACGATGGGGGATACCAGGTGGGGCTTTGTGTTCAGTAGAATGTAGTCATTCCCCATGGATTGTGATTACACAGTATAGTGCCCAAGAATGCCCTTCCCTCCATCAACATGGAGACAAAATCACAGGGCCAAAGGTCATATTGTGCTTAAAGGCATCCTGTTGAATCTGGTACCCAAGAACGTGGGTACCAGGAGAGAAATAAGGTTTGAAACGTAAGTAACCAGAAGCTAATCTATGGGAAAATGGTTCCAATCATCAGGCTTTAGGAATCACAGCTCAGGCTGAGGAAGTGGTGGAAATCCCAGATGGCAGCGTGGACAGGTATAGACAGGCTGAGACAGATGCCATATATGGGGCAGCCAAGGAGCAGGGCTCCATGGCCGGCCTGTCTCCCCTCATGCTCTGCCCTGCCGGAGCTGTGGGGCTTTGCTTTTCAGAACTGTCTGGAAGTAAATGAACTGTCTGGAAGTAAATGAAGTGGTTTCACCTCTTTCCCTCTCAGCTGCTGATAGATGATCTCACCCTGAGGTGGATGTGTTTAACACTATGTCATTCCATATTACTATTCCTGTTTGGTTTCATGAGGAACAGAGGGGGCAGACTCAGAGCTCAGTTTTGATTTCACAAAGGGGCCCCTTTGCTCCGCTCATTACAGATAAACAAACCCCTTCTCTGGACCCCTTTTCAACCAGGGTTGATTAGGGTATATTTATATTTGTGATACAATAGTAAACATGTCCAGATTTCTCCAAATAGCCACTAACACAATCATCAGAAATGAACTTCTCTAACTCCTGACTCCCAGGTTATAATATGGGGAGGAATGAGAGGGGCAGGTAAGAAATTAAAAATAAATATCTGTGAATTATAAACGAGGTGTCTCTTAGATCTTAAAACAAGTTTATATTACAATGGGCAGATCCATTCTCTCCTTGATTCACTCAACATTATTTGAACCCCTATTGTGAGCACCACGTGTTTTACACAGTGATTCACCATCGGGCCAGGGTACAAATGATAAATTTTAATTTGATTAAATCAGAGATAGACTTACTCCAAAGTTAATAAAGCTTGAGTCTCAGGGTCCCTTCCTGAAAGAGGTGCCTTCTGCCACCCTGGAAGAAGCCTTAGCAAAAAGCTTACCTAGTTACACATTTTATGAAACTTGCAAGTGTATAATATTTTAACTGCAATTGGCTTAAGCACATCACACATTTCCATCCTGGCTTTCCTTCCGCCACACTTCCCCTTGAGTTGGGTGGCTTTGGAGTGGCTGCTGGCATTTGGGAAATCTGGCTAAGAAGTTAAACTGGGGATGCATTTCATATGTGTTCAGTAGAATGTATGCATGTGGTTCCCAGCCACTTCCCATGGATGGTTATTACCCGGTGTAGCACCTACCCCAGGAATGCCCTTCCCTCCACCAGCATGAAGACAAAAAAACAGGGCCAAAGGTCATATTGTGATGGAATTGGTCCTGTTGAACCTGGTACCCAAGAATGTGGGTACTGGGGAGAAACAGGGTTTAAAATGTAAGCAACCAGAATCAAATGTGTGAAATCCTAAGTAAGGGAAATGCAGAGAGGGATGTATTAGGGAAACATTAGGCAGCTAATCAAATATTCTGTTACTTTCTGCATTATGAAAATATTTGTGGTATTTTTCAGCTCTTATAAATGTATAATCTCAGCTGGGCTCGGTGGCTCAGCCTGTAATCCTGCGCTTTGGGAGGCTGAGGCGAGTGGATTGCCTGAGCCCGCGGGTTCGAGACCCACCTGGGCAACTTGGCGAGACCTCATCTCTACAATAAATAAAAAATTAGCCAGGCGTGGTAGCGCGCGCCTGTAGTTTCAGCTACTTGGAAGGCTGAGGCGGAAGGATCGCCAGAGCCCAGCAGGTCGAGGCTGCAGTGGCTGGGAGCGGCCACTGCACTCCAGTCTGGGAGACAGAGTGAGACTCCAACTCAAAAAAAAAAATGTACAATCTCTTGTGATTTCTTCGCTCATTCTAAATACATATTCTCTCTCATATTTAATTTTTAAAGAGGGCCCTAAAAACTTCATAAAGTCAAGACTTCACAAACCCAGTCTAGCCTGGAGCACGAGCTAGCTAGCACCCAGCCAGATTTGGTAGTCCCCCTGGTTGGATGCAGCTGGGAAAGAGGCTTAACAGGCTTCAATGACTTCAGCAGGGTCCACTTTGGCTCCCACAGTTGACTTATTTAGTTGGGGAGGAGTCATGGAAAGGCCCACAAGGTGAGCCACTGCTCAGGTACGCTAGGCCCACTCTAGGAGTGCTGGAAAACCAGGAGGCCACGTGGGCCTACCAGGTGAAAAGAAGGAAAGAGGCACTGACACAGAGAGGGGGCGGAGAGATGGGATGGGCTGGCCTTGCTCACCTGGAAGAATCTTGTGCTCTTGGTGAAGTAAGTGACACGATGTAGACCTGGTAGGGAGATCTCTCTCTAGTCACAAGGTAGGATTCTGAACACAAAACTGCCCAGTCATTGAAGAAACCACATGTATACAGACAGGGTAACACTCCAAACTGCCAGACCCTACCTTGATCAACCTTTGTATCTATAGTTTTGAGTTATTTATGCACATCTCTGGTGTTCCTACTTTCTTGACTCTGAAACCAGGAGAAGAAAGTCTTCTGTCCTCAACTCCTGAGTAAAGGGTTGTCCCAATGCCACCACTCACTTCCATAACTGAGCCCCTGATGGTGTGTCTACAAAGTTTACTGACCCGGGGCTCACCTCCGCCTGCCCATCCGCCCTCCTCTCCAGGATGTGTTAAGAGGATTCTGGTCTCCCGCATTCGGTCCTCAGCCTGAAGCCCTCTCCATCAGAAGATCAGTTGGGAACACCATACAGCAACACCAAGTTCCCAGACTACTTTGAAAAGCTCAGTCCATCTGTGTTCCAAACACTCCAGAGCATCACTAGCCAACAGCTGCAGGCCTCCCATATACACAACGGGAACATGTTATTCATGCAGCTGTGATGTATGAGCTCCAGAGGACTAAGGGAAACAGCTATCCCAGAAACTTTTGTAGTAATGAGTGGAAAGTACAAACAAAGAGACTCAAGATGTAAAAAGCATAAAGTCCCCTACACAGTGTCTAGAGATTATTGTACTAGGGGGTGATGATGCTGTGAGTGTCTTCTGTGTCTGCTCTCCCATTCTGATGGACAAAGAGCTTTACACATAGACTACATATCATTTAGGATGGAATGCTTTGGGTAGAAAGTCTGATTCAACCAGTTTAAATAACAAGAGAAAGGGTGATCCTAGGGTTGGTTAATTCAGCAACTCAGCTATGTTTTCGACTACTCCATCCTCGGTATGTTGTGCGACCTTTCAAGTTGGCTCTCCCTCAGGGTCCCAAGATGCCACTTCAGCTTCAGATAAGATGTTGAAGGTGTTCCGTGGGGTCTGTACTAATTTGCATTCCCACCAACAGTGTATAAGTGTTCTCTTTCCTCCACATCTGCACCAGCATCTACTATTTTTTTATGTTTTATTAATGGCCACTCTGACTGGTATAAGGTGGTATTTTATTGTGGTTTTAAGTTGCATTTCCCTGATAATAAGTGATGTTGAGCATTTTTTCATATGTTT
>CAUYQG010080726.1:0-13960 GCA_963574415.1 Tarsius wallacei | reverse complement strand
AATGGTAAAAGGAAGGAGAATGACAAAAGGGAGGTTGAGAGAGAGAAGAAAGAGAGGGAAACCAAATAGATAAATAGATAGATACACATTCATGCAAACAAACAAAAATCCTCTGTTATTGTACTCTCCCTCAAAAATACCCATACATAAACAGATAATCTAAAATGAAATTAAAATAACAGAAACAAAGCAAGTACAAAAATATAAACAAAAACAGAAGGAAAGAGTGAAGAGAAAAAGCAAAAGACTAATAAGAAGGAAAAAAAAGCTCACTCTGTGGTTGTTTCTGTATCTCAAGGTTTCTTTCTGCCGTCTTTGCCTTAGGGAGTGGCTCCAGTCTCCAGGCTCTCCCCTCGACTCTTAGTACAGGCTGGTAGGGTTGCTCTTAGCATGGATCAGATGCCCCATGAACTACCATGGGAGGAGGATGGATCAGATCTGGACTCACCCTACTCACTGCTGCTGCTGCCAAGTCTCCCACTCAAATCTGACATGTCTGTGTCTGTTCCAGCATGGAGGAGGGTCATCTGTCTCTCCGCGTTCAATGAGAGATTAGCCTCTAGGTCCCAAGGTGGAGGTTGGATGGAGCTGGGCAGGATAATGTAGATCTCTGCCCAGTCCCATGTCTAAGAAGATGGCCCCTGTCAGCAACTCATCACTGGCATTGGAGCTTTATTCCAGATTTCCATGACTTACCTTCTCCACAGTTCCTCCTACTCCTGCCCAATCTGCTGCTGCAGGTGATGGTGTGGCCCAGGTGATAGGTGTTGAGGGGCGATTGTTCTCTGCTGCCTTCTCTCAAAAGAGCCCCGAGGGTGACAGATGATCCTGCACACCCAGGTCTCCAAACTCAGGGTGGTGGCGGGTTGCAGTCACCTCTGGAGGAGAGCCCCAAGTGCATGAACTTGAGTCTCCCCTCAGACAGACTTTCACTTACCCACCAGCACACATCCATTCATGCAGAGAGTATGGACACTCGTTTTTGTAGAGACTCTCACATTCTAATCTGTTCCATCACCATCTTGCCCAGATGGGAACAGAGGTGCTTCTAAACACTTCATGCTATCATTTCTATTTAATATTGATCAACTTACCATGCAGAGTTGATTCACTTGGTTGTCTTGCTTCAGCATTTTGTTTACATAACCCATAAAAATATTTCAAAAGACCTTGCATATTTTAAAATTAACATCTTTGATTATATTTTAATTGGTAGTTTAGTCTCAGAGGGGGTTGCAGATACTGGCATGTTGAAATCAAACAGTTACTATTTGTTCAGATATAACTAACAAAATGTAAATATAGTTGTTGGATATTCACCATCAGGAATTTTAAAAATATATGAGAAGACTGAAAAGATAGTCAGATATGTTGCATCATCTGTATTATTCTTGAAATTACACTTCTAACTTAATTTTACTCCAAAATGTTATCTAAATATGATGATCTTATCTAATAGATCAAATATTTGAAATACCTTGTCATAACCATCTACAATAAAAGTATGTCTATAATTTGAATTAAATAACATTTTATGAAATCTAACTGTAAAGAAGTTTTTAATTGAGTTATTCTGATTATTATTATTGAAAAATATCTATTTGATATGTAATTATTAAACTGAATAAATGTTATTGTGAGTGGCTTAATTCTAAAATTAATGTACACATGGATGAATATTTTTGTCACCGGAATGAGACAGGATTGAGCATAAATTAGATAGTTAATTTATATTTGAGGATGTAAATTGTATGTAACCAATCAGTTACTCATAGTTTCAAAGGAATAAAAGAAGTCTAGCTATAGCAACATCACTTGCTTTTTATATTCCCTCTAGGTGTTCTACTAAAGTTACAATATAACTTACAAAAATATGTAAAATATATTAGCTAGTAATAGTGCCAATTCCTCCTAATTCATTTTAGGAAAAATTTTTATTACAAGATTTGTGGTAAATAATGTATATTGTAAAAATCATATATTCACACATAAAATAAAATTGTGAAGGCAGCATTTATTAATCACTTTTAAAACATTCCAAACGAAGACTTTCAATGAGCTTTAAACATTTTTAAAAATTATTAAAATAGTACAACTTCAAAAGAGTTTGCAAGAATAACTGATTAACATCAAGAAAGATGAAAATTCACTAGCCCAGTTGCAGCAAAATTTTGAATCCATGTATCATTGTGAGGTATCTTTCCTAGCCATGATAGGGTCAAAACCAAGCTTGAAGAAAAAAAAAACCTTGAAATCAGAAGTGATATTTAAATCTCTCTATCACACATTATTAAAAAAATACTCAAAAAGTTAAAAATGTAGTAACATTACACTCACTGCAATATTAGTATGAAAAATGGTTTCTACCATTAATAGGTAAAATAAATTAAAATTATTTGATATGACTTATTTCAAATATATTAAGTAATTTCAAAATTTTATTAATTTCAAACTTATTAATCTACCTTCCCCTTTTAAATGCATACTGCATAATGTTTTTTATCTGCTATTCTAGGAGTTTGTGTATATTATTTATATATGAACAAATATAAATATTTTATGTGTTCATGCTTTAAAACTTAAAAAGTACAAGAGTTTTAAAAGTTTGGAGACCAATGGTCTAAAAATCTTTCTGTCATCACATGAAATAATAAATCTGGGTTTTCTTGCCCCAAACCATGTACATATGGCAAGAGGCACAGTATTAGCCATCAGGTTAATTACATAAGTAGTAAAGTTCCAAGTTGTTTGTCATATAAATTTGTATTCTTATACAAGTATCAACCTTGTAGGGTAATTGTTTTGAATGTTCATATAGTTTAGTTCTTTCTTTAGCCTTAATTGCTAATAGCTTGCATACAACATGTAAATGTTTTCTGGTTTTTCAATATTCAAAACATCAGTTAATAAGTGGTATGTTATACAGACTCTATGAGTGATTGAATTTCTAAACAGAAAGGAAATTAATTTAGAAAGATTAATAATTTCTAATACATGAACTCTATAACCATGGTTTTAGGTCCTTTGTGGTTCCAAACCTTGCACCTACATGAAATGTTTTCTGTTTTCTCTGGCAGACACTTTGAGAGTCAAGCAACTAGGGAATAAAATTTCCTCTGTTATCTTCATCCAGATTCATACCTTGTTTCTTCTTTATTCTCTCTCCGTTTATATGTTTCATTATATTTAATTACCATTATGATTTTTACCAAAATTGTGATCGTTTATATAAATTTGTCTGCATGCATGCAGTTGTTTGTGTATATGTGTTTGAGGCAGTGAACTAAATTCTTTGAGGACAGACTGTGTCTTATTATTTCACTTTGTAAGAGATGATCCAAGAATTATTCTTGAATGAATTAATTAGTTATGCACTCATTATTCTTTATATCAGTGTTAAAGATTGCTTGAAATTAACTGTGTCGTAAAAAGTACTCAAAAGGAGAGTACTAGCCTGATAGTCACTATGACAAAAGAGGTCCATTGTCAAATAATCTTGTTTGGCACATAACAAATATTAAATTTTCCTATTGAAAATCCTAAATGCCCATCAGTCTGAGAATTCTTACAGTAAATAAACCAATTGAAATTTCCTAATTCAGAATTTTTCAAATATATATATGTAAACTATCCTTTTTTTTTTTTTCCTGGAACACACATTAATGTCCTGTGGAAGTGTTTTTCTATGTAATAACACTCTAAGAAATGCCATATTTTAACATTTCTATTGTTAAATATGCATACAGAGAAAGTAATCAAGGAAGAGATCTATAATTATACTTCTGTAATTCAGTGGGTTATGTTGCAGCTGAAGGAAAGGAAATGACTTCTAAATAGTTAAATTATTTATACATGTAGAAGTATGTCATTTGTTTATATTGAAAACATATGTTCTAAATTGAGAAATAAATTCTATTCAATGTACATTTTAGAGGGAAGAAGTTTCACAATTTGACTTTGTTAGAATGACTATAATATGTAAATGAAAAAATTGCTTTTAACTAACCTAGCAACATAACTCACAGATTCAACACAATTGTATGTTGCCCTTCATACAGTTAGCCATCAGAATGTCATATTTTTTGTATTGTTTTGTTTCTGTTTTGGGACAGGATATTACTCGTTGCCCAGGCTGGAGTGCAATGGTGCCATCTCGGCTCACTGCAGCCTTGACCTCCTGGCCTCAAGTGATTCTCCTGTTTCAGCCTTCCAAGCAGCTAGTACTACTGGCATGCACCACCACACCTGGCTAATTTTGTTGTTGTTGTTTTGTTTTGTTTTGTAGAGACAAGAGTCACTATGTTGCCGAGGCTGGTCTCCAACTACTGGCCTTTAGCGTTCCTTCCATCTCAGCCTTCCAAAGTCCTGGAATTATAGGTGTAGCCCACCAAGCCTGACCCAGAATGCCATATTTAAAACCATGATGTTAACTATCTCTGGAGAAAGTTCACAATCACAGAAGAAAATCATTCCCATATTTTAATTTTGACCTCAAAGAGTATTATGAATTTGATCACCAATATTTTTCTTTAAATTTGGATTTCAATTTTCTTAGTCTATTTTTCTAAAGAAAACTCATTCTTAGAATGTATAAATTATTGCTGATGGAAGATTCTCAAAAGGCCTTCATTCGATATATGAAAGTATTTTTAGTTGATAATATTTATTCCAAAATACAATTTGACACTTAAATATCAATTTCATTCCTTTATATAGTTGACATGGTAGGGGTGCTTCTAAGCAAATGGAATGATAAACAATTAAGCATTTAAGATATTCTTGTGACTAAATATATATATTTTTGAGTCAGGGTCTCACTCTGTCACCCAGGTTGGAGTGCAGTGGTATGCTTATGGCTCACCACAGTCTCAACTCCTGGACTCAGGCAATCCTTCTGCCTCAACCTCCTAAGAAGCTGGGACTATAGGTGTATGCCACTACGCCTAGTTTTTAAAAATTTTTTTTATTTTTTGTAGAGACGAGGTCTCAATATGTCGCCCAAGCTGGTCTCAAGCTCCTGGGCTAAAGTAATCCTCCAGCCTTGGCCTCCCAAAGTGCTGGGATTACAGGTGTGAGCCACCATGCCCAGCCAGGATTACATAGTTTATTAACTAAAAGAGACTACTTAAAGAAAATATATTTTAGACAATTGAGATGCTTAAAAAATTGCAAATAATGGTTCATCTTTATTTGTTCTTTCAAAAGTTATCACTTATTGATATAACTAAGCTGAATTGTACCAGTGAAAGATTAAATTTTAGAATACCTATGTGGATAGCAAACCAGCTTAAATTTGTGCTGTCTCGTATTTCTTATTTTGTTCTTTGGGAGAAGAGGTCAAAGGGAAAAGTCAGTCTATTTCCATCCAAGGAAGCAACAGAACCAAGGAGAATGTCTCTAATAACAAGGAAAGAATTACGTTTCATACCTTCTAAATGATTAAATTAGCTGAAGCCTGAACAGGTGTAACCTATGAAGACTATGAAATCACCAAGATTTAGGAGGAAGTACGGGACTCTCTTTTACCTTTGAACTATCTACCTCTAAGGGATTCTCTGTAACAGGAAGGGGAGAGGGGAAAAGGAGAGATGGAACAAGAAAGAGGAAAAATAACTCTTTGTACATACTTTTGGAACACATATTTTTGCTTTTTAAAAACTGCTTTTCACATAGCTTTCCTGTGCAAATGTTATTAATAACACACATATATTATTGCTATAAATATAGACTGGAATTGAGTAGGATATTTAACAAAGCAAAGCTTATGAGTAGTGAGAGGAAGGGATAAAGTTGTTTATAAAATCTGGGAGATGCAATGTTCTTTCCATACACAGTGGCGTCCCACATATTTATTTTCATACTTAGTTTGTTAGCTTTTTTGAATTATTTATTAATGGTGCTTACTCTGGTCTTTAATAAGATCCATAGCTACTTCCTATTTCTATACATATATACAACACTATCATTGTGTAAATTCCCACAATTTACAGATTTCTACTGAAGTCAAACAAATTAGTTTTACATTTTTAAATTTAGAAGTCTGATGACTTGAAATCATGTACAGTCTCAGTACTAAAATGTAGACATGACTATAAATCATGCCAAAATAGAATGCACTGAAGCATACACGGCAGTGTCTGCAATTGATATAGCGTGGGCCTTGTTTTAAAAAATGCCATCTGCACAAAGGAAGATGTTAACTTGCCTGAAAACACATTCTATTGGGTTAAAATCCCATTCTATAGTCCAGCCTTTCCTGTTTTCACGAATGTCGGGCAGAATTGTTAAAAGTGAAGCATTAATCGAACTTGGTGCTTTGGTCAAATAGTCACACCTGGGAAGAGGGAGTGGGGTCGTTCACTGGATCCTAGGGGATGGGCAGAGAGGACAAGTTATTACCAAAAGCTAGGGGATTACTGAAATCAGAGAAGGTTAAGGAGTCAAGAATTGAGTTGGAAGCAGACTTCAGTAAGCTTTGGAGGCACTTCCCAGTCAGGGGACCAGAGAAAATATCAGAAAGTAGAGGCAGAAAACTGGCTGGGGAAAGTTAAAAGAAAGTATAGCAGGTAGATTTTGAATGGTAGTCTAATATGAGTATTGTTGTCCGAGGCTGACTTTAAGAAATGTATTCAGGGATGGTCTATACAATGTCCATCACACAACGGACCATCAGTTTGGACTACCTCAGGTATTTTCTTTTGGGGGAGCATATGGTTTTTGTTTTGTTTTGTTGTTTTCCATCAAACTAAATCATAAACAAATTGAGAGACGAGACAGTCTTTTTCAACTTTTGTCCACTTAAAGGAGAACAAAACAAGGTATCAGAAGAGCTTGATTCTAGTTTTAGTGTCTGCATTAGTTTTGTATTGCCACCATGACAAATTACCACAAACTTAGTGGCTAAATGCAACACGAAATTGTTATCTCCGAGTTATGTAAGTCAGAAGTCTGAGTTGGCCCAAACAGTTTCTCTGAGTTTCACAAGGCTATCATCAAAGTGTCAGCAGGACAGGGTCCTACAGGGAGGCTCTAGGGAAGAGCCTCCGGGTTCATTCAGGTTGTTGGCAGAATCCACTTCCTTGTGGCTGTAGGTCTATTTCCCACTTCTTGCTGATTGTTGGGTGGTGATTTTTCTTAGATTCTAGAAGGATGCTCTGATTCTTTGGCTTCTGCCCCCATTCTTCCACCTTCAAAACCAACAAGACCTTCTCCCAGTTTAGCCTCCTCTCCTGCCTCATCTCTCCAGCCTTCCTCTTCTACTGTATCTCTCTATCTGGTTCTTCTGGCTTCATCATCTGCTTTTAAGGGTCCATGGAAACACACTGGGCCCACCCAGAGAGTTCAGGATAACCTCCCTGTTTTAAAGGCACCTGGCCAGCAACCAGAATCCATCTGCAAAGTTCCTTAAGAATATCAAGTTTCATATTTGATTAAGTCATCCGAAATGGGAATCTTGAAGGGACATCTTTAGAATTCTGCCTGCAACCGTTTTAGTACCCTCAAATTGCATGATGCTGGCAAAGCAGGGATCTGTTCTAAATATACTCTTGGGCACAGTCTTCCATTGTGAAATTAAGAAATTAAGCCAAAAATGTTAGCTTTCTTCATGGATCTGTGTCTGTACCTAAAATCGCCTGACCTTAGCGTACTGCCAAGCAATCAGCTAGTGCTCAATGAATATTTGTTGTCTGAGATGAAATAAATATCGAATGTTTGAACTTGCTTTATTCATTCTGGCCTTGTTTTGCAAAATGATATTATATTAATAAAAGTTAGCTAATTTATTCTGTTCTTTTATACACCTAAGTAAAGTTCATCTAACATTCTCATAGAGTAATTACTGGTACTGAGTCTAAAAGAAAATTAACTCTACTGCCCCATTTCCTAACCTCAGGACTGGCATGTCTTGCTTTTTGCATCTTCCAGTGTTACAGTTTTGACTTCAACTAATATGCTTTTACTTAGTTATTTATATGTGAAATGTGCCTATTGCTTAGCACAATAAAAGAGTAGAGATTTATCAAAGCTGCACTTCATTGCTCTCCTCTACTCACTCATGTCCCATGTGTTTGATGATTATGGTAGATTGTATTTTCCAAGATAGCTGCATTTAAGATCTCCCATCCCTCAATTTAAAATGTGAAGCTGACTTTCCTTTCATCAAGACACGGATGTTGTTCCTTCTCCTTGGGTCCTGCAGTCTTGTGAACACAGCAGAAGAGATGCTACTTGACTTCCAGAGATATGTCACAGAAGACAATAAGCTTTCTCATTGGTCCTCTGAGGAATGCTCATTCTTGGATTACAGCCAGCACACTCTGAGGAAACCCAGATCACTAGGAGAGGCCATGTGTAGGTGTTCCAGCCAACAGGCCCAGCTGAAGCTATAGCTGACAACCAGATCAACCACCAGACATTCGAAAAAATCTTGGAGATGACTCTTGTCCCTGCCATCATCTGGCTGTAACCCACAGACCCAGAGTGAGGACACCTAGCTGATTCCAGTTAATCTCCAGAACCATGAGAGACAATAACATGATTATTGTTGTTTTAAGCTACAAGGCTTTGGGTCAGCAACAGGCTTTGGGTCAGCAACTGGAACAGTTGCATCTATAGTTTATATTGTTAAGTTTTATAATCTCAGCGTCCTAGCAGAAGTTTGGCTTTAATTTTTTTAAATTTTTTGAATGGTGGATTTTAAATATTTCAAAAGAAAAACAGTATTTAGTGTATTATAATTATATACATACAACTTGAATTAAGAAATGAGATTAAATACCTAGAGAAGGAAATGCATTCCTGCCACTAAGTCCCTGAAAGCCAAAGGAGAATGTCCCAAACACCAAGTTCAAGAAATTCTCTACTAACATTTTCAGCTTTCTTTGTTTTTATAGCCATAATCAGCTATCACTCTTCTTGTATCTGAAGACATCCTTTCCTTAGAGTTCTTTTGTTTTTCATTTTTCTTGAATAATGTTCTCTTGAGAGATACATGAGTAGAAAGATTCTGAGTTATACAATTTTGTTTTTTATTTTCTAGTCTTACTTCCTTGAAGGTGTGTATTTGTATAGAATCTAAGCTTAAAATATTTTTCTTTAATTGAAGGCATTGTAGTTTTCGTAGTGTCCACTATTGTTGACTGGTTTTCTTTGTATACAAACTATTCCTTAATCTTTAAAGGGTATTGAATTTTTTTCTGTTTATTGTATTTTAATTTTCCAACAAAAAGCATTCAGATGTAGGTATTTCTTAGTCCATTTCTTTTGGCAATTGTGAGTCCTTTGAATTTGAAAACCTATGTGTTGTTGCAGCTTGGAGAATTTTCTTTTATTATATATTTGATTCATTTCTCTTACTTCTTTTCCTCTGCATCTAGATAGTTTATGAAATGACCTCCAAGATCTATCATATTTCTCGCATTTTCTCTCAAACTTTCATCTGCATCATAGGAGAGCTCCTTGTTTTATGTTATAGATTGCTAGTTTGCTTTTTTAGCCTGATCTGTTGTATTCTTTAGTTCATTCATTTACTTTGACCCAATTTGGGGACAAATATTTATTTCTTATTACTTATGTCTTGATATTCAATTGTTCATTTTTAAATAACAATCTGTTCTTAATATATTGACATAATATTCCCCCCAAATCTCTCAAAATATGCCCAAAGTTTCTCAAGAAAATCCTCTCCCCGCTCCCCAGGGATATTTGGTGACATCAGGAAAGGTTTTTGTTCCTCACTATTATGAGAGTTGCTATTGAGATCTACTGGGTAGAGGCCATGAATACTCACAAATATCCTATAATCCACAGGACAGTTCCCTACAAAAAAGAATTATCTATCCCAAAATGTTAATAGTGCCCAAGTTGAGAAGCTCTGAAACACACCTGTTAGAAATATGAAAAAAAAAATCTCTTTATTCCCATATCACTTTCATTCCTCTGGATTTAGGGGATGCATTCCCTTCCTTCCTTTTACACTGTTCTTTTTTCTCTCAAATATGTTTTGCTTAGCTCCTAGTCCAAGTGTACACAAAAAGCACAAGGTTGATTTATAAACTTTTCTCTCTGATTATATTTATTTCCCCCAAGAGCTTCTCCCTTAAATGAGAGGATCAACTAATGATTTCTGATAGAGAGTGGGGTTGGGTCAACAGATCAATACCATTGTAGAGTGCTAGGGTATGGAGTAGGAAGGTTGGAGATCACTTCAATTATCAAATTAAGGAGACTTTTACTCCGGTGATAAAGTAATTTACTTTATTTTACAACCAGATGAAACTTTCTTTTTGTTTTCTTCTTTTTAATTTTTTTAGCTTAATATTTTCTTGGTGTCTGATGTAAAAGTCTGCAATTTTTTCAAACCCTTTTCTACATCTCTCTCCAGGCCAAATTCATTCTATAATACCTCTCAGACAAATTTTAGGTACGAGTTTAGAGGCAAACACTACTGCTATTAGCCGTATCATCTACATGTATTCCAGAGAAGGAAGTAAAAGGACTAGGTCTCTCCAAGCCCAGCTCTTATTAAAGTTGTTATTTAATTAATCAATTTATCTGGTGATTCCCAGGACCCTCTCCTACTCTTTGTGTTGATGTCACTGATTTTAGAATTTCTCATGGGTTCCATCAGGATTGATTGCTCTCACTTCTGGGATCTTGGCTTGGCTTCTTCTGTTCTGTTTTCTCTATTACTCCCATACCACCTACGTTTTTAGCTTCCAGTGTTTGTTTAAACTTTCTGGTCGGTAGTTCTACTTTCTGTTTTCCAATGCTGTTATGTTTAATTCCTCATTTAAAATGTTGATCCCAATCATTTTTTATGAAACCATGGGCAAGAGGACAAATAAACATATAAACCAGAAGCATCCCTGAATCAATTACAGACCTCAGCTTTAACAGATATTTGTCATTTTTTAAAATTGTCAATCCCCCTGTATTAGGTCATATTTCTCAGCATCATGTCCTGAGACAAGGATTTCTGTGAATGTGGTTTATTGAGAAATGTTGCCAGGAAAACAGTGTGGGAATAGATAGAGCAAAATGGAGAAGGTTGGGGAATGAGGATACCAAGCATGATAGGCAGAATACTGCCACATCTATAGGAGTCCAAGTCCTAATCTGTAAATATGTCCCCTTACACAACAAAAGGTACCTTACAGCTGTAAGTTAAGGATCTTGAGATAGAGAGATTTCCCTGGATTAGCAAAGTAGGCTAAATATAATCATAAGGGCTCTTATAAGCCAAAGAGGAGGGCAAGAGTATCAGACTGAGAGAGATTTGAAGATACTATGTTGCTGGCTTTGAAGATGAAGGGACCACAAACCAAGGAATGCATATGGTTTCTAGAAGATGGAAAAGACAAGGAAGTGATACTCGCCTAGAACCTTCAGAGGAAATACAGCTCTGTCAACACTTTGATTTTAGCCCAAATGAACTAATCTTGGACTTTTGGCTTTTAGAATTGTAAAATAATAAATTTGTGAAGTTTTAAGCCACGATGTATGTAGTAACTTGTTACAGCAACAGTAGGAAGAGGTAATACACCAAACAAAGGTGAAATCTCCGGCTAAATCCATCAGAGAGCATCTTTAAACTGATCCTACAGGAGAGCCCTTGGTGTAAGTACTACCTCAGCATTGCCCAACCTACAAGGGGTTTGAGACTTTGGTACTGCCACACCTACAAATTCTCAGGTTATTTATAGTCAAATTTCTGGGTATTTCTGGCTCTCTGCCTGAGATGGGGAAAGCAGACAAATGCCAAAAGGGATTCAAAGAGCTCTGAAATGAGCACTTATATTCTTCCCTACTTCTCCCTTCACCTAACCTTCCTTTTATAAACTCTGCCATTTTATGTTCAGGATTCTAGAGAGGAGATGCATCTCTAAATGTCCATTTTCCAAACCTAGATCTCCAGGAATCAATTGATTCTCTATAACCCTACTTTCTAATTTTCCACCTGGAAAAGTCCTTTTTTTTTACTAAGATATAGTGCATTTCTGTTTCTTGCAATACAAGGGTTTAAGAAATAATCCTTTAGAGAAATGTAGGGAATTCGGCATTGGTCATCTGTCTGAGATGGTGTAGGAGGCAGAAAAAGTCTAATTAATATTTCAAAGTAAAGCCAGGCTCGGTGGCTCAGCCTGTAATCCCACGCTTTGGGAGGCTGAGGTGAGTGGATTGCCTGAGCCCGTGGGTTCGAGACCCACCTGGGCAACTTGGCGAGACCTCATCTCTACAATAAATCAAAAAATCAGCCGGACCTGTAGCGCGCGCCTGTAGTTCCAGCTACTTGGAAGGCTGAGGTGGAAGGATCACCAGAGCCCAGCAAGTCGAGGCTGCAGTGGCCGGGAGCGTGCCACTGCACTCCAGTCTGGGTGACAGAGTGAGACTCCAACTAAAAAAAATATATATATATATATATATTTCAAAGTAGGAATCCAACAGCTCATACCAGGAAGTGATGACACTCGATTAAAGGTATTACCTAGAATATTATGACTCTGGTGCTAGGGAACAGTATGAATGGTAAAGAAGTACTTACCATATATATTATATATATCATATAGTATGTAATGTAATACTTATATTATGCTCAAAGCATAATTCTGATAACACACATTTTGAAGTCTAAATCTCTGCCCATTATCTAACATATGGAACAACTTAAGTATTTTGTGTGCTCATTTGTAATTGAGCTATATCTAGAAAATGTAGGCACCTGTCTACATGCTAAAAATAACAGGGCTAATACTACACAAAGCTACAAGCTTTGCCACCAGGTAGCTTATAATCTTATAGTGTAGGACAAATAAATGAATCTAAATATAAAATATATATAGTCTTAGTAAATATAAAATATTTAATATATTAAAAATGTTACGTAAATACCTCAACTTCATTAGGTGAAGGTAGATAAAATGTAATTCTGACAATTATATTGTGAAAGATAGAAAGGTTCAAGAAATACTATGGTTAGCTAGTTATCTTGAGAATATGGGATGGTCAAAATGCACAATCTAGCTCACAAATTCCTTCCCATCAATACCTTCTTTCTAATTCCACAAAGAATTTTTCTATCAGTTTTTGTTTGAAATCTAGATTACATATCATCTTTACCATATGCAAAAGTAATTGCCTATTTCATCAGATCAATATGGTACTTACATATGTGAAGATTTAACCAGCTGTTTATTATTTCACCCATCTTCCATTTTACTCATCCTAAATTAATATGGAACTTAAGGCAACTGCATGATGTGATTTCAAGACTCTCATTGCTATAAAAGTTGGGTTTTGAAATGCAATTTTATTTTATTTTATATTTCTTATTTTTATTTTTTGAGTTGGAGTCTCACTCCGTCACCCAGGCTGGAGTGCAGTGGCATGCTCACGGCTACCCCAGCGTTGACCTGCTGGGCTCTCACGTTCCTTCTGCCTTAACCTTCCAAGTAGCTGGAACTACGGGCACGTGCTACCACGCCCAGCTAATTTTATGTATTTATTTATTTGTTGTAGAGACGAGGGCTCACCAATTTGCTTGGGATGGTCTTGAACCCACAGGCTCAGACAATTCACTTGCCTCGGCCTCCCAAGGTGCTGGGATTACAGACTGAGCCACCCAGTCCGGCCAAAATGCAATTTTAATATTCAGTCTTAGTTTTAGAATTATTGATTCAAAAATAAGATCTGACAAGCTAAAACCATTTCTCTACCCGAGAAACTATTCTCACATATTCCAACTACACAACACACTCAAGTTGTATCTATTTAGTGTGTTGGGTAAGTAAATGTTATATTTCTTTTATTATTATTATTATTATTATTATTATTATTATTATTTTTGAGTTGGAGTCTCACTCTGTCGCCCAGACTGGAGTGCAGTGGCCGCTCCTGGCCACTGCAGACTCAACCTGCTGGGCTCCGGCGATCCTTCTGCCTCAGCCTTCCGAGTAGCAGG
>CAUYQG010080722.1:0-11238 GCA_963574415.1 Tarsius wallacei | reverse complement strand
TTTTTTTTTTTTTAATTGAAGTCTCACTCTGTCGCCCAGGCTGGAGTGCAATGGCATGCTCACGGCCACCGCAGCCTCGACCTGTCGTGCTCAGGTGATTCTTCCGCCTCAGCTTTCCAAGTAGCTGGAGCTACAGGCATGCGCCACCATGTCCAGCTAATTTTTGGATTTTTATTGTAGAGATGAGGTCTCACCAAGTTGCCCAGACTGGTCTCAAACTCCTGGGCTCAGGCAATCCTCTCGCTTCTGCCTCCTAAAATTACAAGCTTGAGCCACTGCGCCCGGCTGTTTGAGTTTTTATTTGTTTGTCTTTGTTTGTTTTTTGTTTTTTGAGTCAGATTCTCACTCTGTCACCCAGGCGGCTAGAGTGCAGTGGCATGATCATGGCTTATCGCAGAATCAACCTCCTGGGCTCAGGTGAGTCTCCCACCTCAGTCTCCGGAGTACCTGAGACTACAGATGTGTGCCTCCATGCTAGGCTTATTCCTTTATTTTTTGTAGAGTCGGGGTCTCGCTATGTTGCTCAGGTTGGTCTCAAACCCCTGGGCTCAAGCCTTGGTCTTGGCCTCCCAAAGTGCCAGGATTACAGGTATGAGCCACCACGCTGGGCCAAGGGGCAGTTTTTGCATAAAGACTACTGTGAGGAGGGAGAAATGAGGAGAAAGGTTGTGCGTGTGTGTGTGTGTGTGTGTGTGTGTGTGACAGCATTTGCCTCCCCACCCCATCTCAGGGACTAAGTATAAATCCTCCTGTGGAAAGGGATTAGAGCCAAAGGCAGAGAAGCAGAACTGAGGAACAATCTTATGAGAGGTTGGGCACAGGCTATTGGCTTGGGGGTTCATATGACAGAGGTGGGGACAGGCCAGTGCTATAGCTCTCCCTCCTCCCTCATCATGAATGACATCTTCAAATTAATAGCAAGTAAAGCATCTCAGTGAAAGAGACTCCTCAGACCTATAAGGAAATTCATCATGACACGAGAACCCACTTAGATGCCACACAAAGGATGTTCTGGTGATAATTGTCTTAGGGAGTTAAACTGGAAATGTGTTAAGGTAGGTACTAATAACAGATGGCTGCCAAATTATGTTTTCTGGTAAAATGATTATTACAGTGATTAGTTCTGTCAGCTAAATGAAATGAACCATTTTCACCCACCTGTTACCAGTCATGGGTGCATTCTAAAGGTGTCATTCTTCTAGAACAGGAAGTTGTGTGTGTGGGGGGGAAATGGGTTGCCATGCCCAAAACATAACCACACCATTTTATATTTTGAAAAATATATTATGCTATTAGTTTAAGGCAAGTTTTGTCCCGACACAAATCTTTGTGAAAATTTCTCTCACCACAAATGATGCCGTAAGTGTCCAAGTGACCTGTCAATTTTTGCCATAGCTAGAACATTTTTCCCCATGATCTGTGTCCATTTTTATTCTTATGTAATTTTCTCAGTCTTACTGGTTCATTGCAAGTGTCCTCAAGGTATAATTTTACAATACACAACATGAAGACAGTTCATCAAGCTGGGAAGCATTACAGAAGGATGTCACTGTCTTGCATATTTTTCTGGGGTAGCCCAAAGCAGATATAATGCCTTTAAAATGATTGCATGCGCACGCACACACACACACACACACACAGACACACATACACACACACACCAAACAAACAGAAAAAATGCTAGACGTGCTGTGCCATATTCATTTTTACAATTTATACTGATTAATTGTACTTTAAAGTTTGAAATGACTATATTTTGGAGGCAATAGCTTCTAGGGAATAACTTAGAAGTTCTTTTCCCTATATGATAGAAGAGAGCAATTTGCCCTAAAAGGGAGGACAAAGATCTTATAATCTTGAAAATGATACCTGTAATGCAGTGGATTTTAACCCTGGTTCCTGTACTTATTAACCTTATTAAGCCTCTCAGTGTCTCAGTAGCATCGCCTGTGAAGTGGGAATAGTGTTAGTACCTCATCAGCGAGCTGTTGTAAGGATTATATAATACTTGGAAAGATCTAGCACAGTGACTAGCTCCCACTAATATCACCAGTCAATCTTAGCATCACTATTATTGTACTTCCCTTAATGGCCCAAGTAAAGATGAAATTACATGGACAAACAGAAAAGTAAGATGATTTCATTCATTTTAATACTGGGACCTGTGAGCCTATTCAGAAAGAAGAACGATCAGAGGAAATAAATGAAACGGTTGGAAAACGAATGGTTGTTTCAAACCACTTCTCAGAGAATGCAACAATATAGTCTACAATTACCACTAAAACTTCCTTCCTGGCTCCAGATTCCATATCCCTCAGATTAATTCAACCCTTGACCTCCAGAGGGAAGTACAGCTTTTAAAAATCGATTTGATCTCCCTCTCCTCTCCTTCAGCTGAAGCAGGGCATTCCAGGTTGTTCTCATACTGGGTGAGAATCCTGATTCCCATTTACTAAACTGTGCAATCTTAGACAAGTTCTTCACCTCTCTGAACCTCAGTTTCCTTATCTGTAAAATGGAGATATTGTTTGTGTTTCAGGCTTGTTAGGAGGTCTGACGGAGAACGATAACATGTATAATTTGACCAGCATGGTATTTGACATGAGCAGGCAGTCAGTAAACAGGGACACAGCACACAGCTCTCCAACTTTCTCACAGCACAGGGGTGCCTCACTGCAGGGACAAGGGAGAGCTGAACTCCCTTGGATGCATGTGTTGGTGGAGGGGAGGGTTTCTTTTTCTAATTTTACAAAGGTCCCTTGAGAACTAGGAGTGACCTGTCAATAATATAGCTAAATGAACAACAGAAAAGCTAAATTGCAACATGAAAGGGCTTGGATAAACAGTCCTCTAAACACTATGAAGTTGTCAATGTTGACTTATAAAGTTATATTGTTATCATGGCACGTTTTAAAACATGATTATTGAAAGATAATGGAATTTGATTCATTCTGTTAGCAATGGTTTGACCCGACCTGACTGGTGTTACTAAAGGCCACTGACAGTCTTGATATAAGTAAATGTTTCAGTCTGTTTACTGGCTTGATTTCACTTACTCATCATATATTCATCAAGTGCAGATTACAGGCCAACTCTGGGCTGGGCACAGGGGTGACAAGGAAGATTTGGTCCCTGCAATTCTAGAGTTTACTGTCTTCAGGGAAATTCAAATAATAGCTACTCCCTTCATTTAGCACAACTTGGTAGCTATACCTTACCTCTGCCCAAGGATTTCCACATGATTTTGTAACTCTCCAACATACCTCCATAAGGTATCATTTCTTCCAGCACTCTAACTTGAAAAGCAGTGAGATATATTTTTGCCCACAGACAGGAGACATTCTAAGCCTAATCTATATTATTATGTAATAAATATTGTGGACAGATGCATTGTTTCCACATCCGAAGTTGTTTAAAGATGTGTCTGTTTTCTGAACCCTACATTTCATCAAATCATACCCTGCTCTGGGCCTAATCCTTTAGTGCTCATTATCTCTCTTGATTCTGTTGTAAATTGATCCATGCACAAATTTGTTGTGACAGCTGAACTAACAGAACCCTTGTGGTAAGCACCGTTGTGATAGGCACACAAAGAAACTAAATACTAGGCAACATTACAGAAAGGATTAGAACTAGAGCTAACATACCTGAAATTCACATTATGATGGAATCTTTTCAACTCAGTTCATTACCCTAATCAGAAATGAAAAGTTTCTACCCCACAAAGAGAAAAACTTGAGGTCAATATTTCCGATGGCCATATCAGACATCCCAAAGATCCCGCTGGCCTGTCTGCTGGGTTTTCTAGCGAATTCACGAGGAAGGATATCCTGGTGTTTTCCCTGCTGCCACCATTTGTAGGTTCTTGGAGTTTTTTGGCCTTGGGAACTAGGAATGTAGCATGAATCAGCACTATGGGAAGGGGCCACTCATCTTTCTTCTCATTTTCTTTCTTTGTTTTCTCAATTCTATCACTTATCTATCAACTCAATAACATTTGTGGAGCTACTTAGGGGTGTCATTCCAGATGCTTTTGCCTTTTTCTCACATCAAAGTGTATACAAACACTGTCCTGTGTACCATGGCACAAATGGAATCCCTATGTGTGCATTCCCTCAGCTGGTAGTTGCTAATAGGGCACCCATCTCACCTTGAAAAGAGGTGAACTTGAGCAATAATCCATGTAACTGACATACAAAATCATCAGCCAAGAAAAAAAATCAGGATAAAAAAAATCAGACAGACAACTTTTCCTTGTTATTTTTTATTTTATTTTTGAGTTGGAGTCTCACTCTGTCGCCCACATTGACTCACCAGGCTCAGGCAACCCTTCCACCTCGGCCTTCCAATTAGCCAGAACTACCAAGCCCGGCTAATGTTTTTGATTTATTGTAGAGAAGACGTCTCATCAAGTTGCCCAGGCTGTTCTCGAACCAGTGGGCTCAGGCAATCCCCTCACCTAGGCCTCCAAAAGTGCTGGGGTTACAGGCTTGAGCCACCGTGCCCAGCCTTCCTTTTTATTTTTTTTTACCTTTTTTTTTTTTTTTTTGAGTCAGGGTCTCACTCTGTCACCCAGGCTGGAATGCAGTGGCATGATTATGGCTCACCTCAGCCTTGACCTTCTGGGCTCAGACAGTCCTTCCACCTCAGACTCACCAGTAGATGGGACTACAGGACTGCCACCACCACACCCGACTAATTGTTTAAAATTTTCTGGAGTTGAGTTCTTGCTATGCTGCCCAGGCTAGTCTCAGACTACTGGGCTCAAGCAATCCTCCTGCCTTGAACTTCCAAAGTGTTGGAATTATAGGCATGAGCCACTATGCCTGGCCACATTTCTTTTTTTAATATAAGTACCTGAATTTACATATCTAAAACTCATTTTGGTGCCTGGTGTGGTGGCACACACCTGAAATCCCACCCCTTTGGGAGGCAAAGATGTGAGGATTGCTTGAGGCCAGGAGTTTGAGACCAGCCTGGGCAACATAGAAAGACCCCGTCTCTACAAAAAATAAAAATAAAAAATTAGCTGGGCATGGTGGCACATACCTGGAGTCCCAGCTATGTGAGAGGCTGAGGTGGGAGGATCACTTGAGACCAGGAGGTCAAGGCTGTAGTGAGCTATAATCATACCACTGCACTCCAGCCTGGGTGACAGAGCAAGACTCTGTCTTTAAAATAAATACATTAATAATAACAAAATTCATTTTGACCATCACAAATGCAATGAAGTTTGAAGGCAAACTTAATGTTGACATTTAACTATAGAAAAACAAAAACATGTAATTGGAAAAGTAACCCTGGGACACTCTAGCTCACATGGAGATGTGGGCATCTGCCTTGGGGAGAGGCTGATACTTAAGAGCTACACAGTTTGTCATCAAGCCATGACAAACATTGCCTCTTAGATAGACTTTCTCCATTTTATTTTCTTTAGTTTCTTTTAGCTCCTATAAGATAAACTCATTTCAAAAATATTACAGCACAAAACATAACTTTTGGAATTATCAACCATATTCACCATTGAAAAAGACTGTTTCACTGATAGATGGTCTTTATTAGCACAAGGAAATCCAACATTTGGGTAGAATTCTAGTCTGCAAAATCAAATCCATCTCATTGAACAAGGGAAAGAGAGAGAGAGGACGATAATGACTCTGTATGTATATGTTGTGACACTGAACCAATCTTAACAGGCCTTGCCTACCATGCTTCTCTGGAAAGAAGAGTGGCTAACATTTGAGGAACTGAGACGGAAGCTTTAAATAGATTATCTCATTCCATCTTCCCAGCAACTCCATATACAGGGTTACCCTTATCCCCACTATACAGTTGATGAGATCGGGCATGCTCAGGGTGGTATGGCTGTAGACCCCATCATACACTTGAGACGATCTAGAAGATAGGAAATTATCTAGAGGATAGAGAGTGGCAGAGCTCAGATTTAAGCCCAAGGATGTTAGATTCCACTTCAAAGTTTTAGGTGCTTTTAAAGACAAACTGTGTTTCCAGAACCTGTACCATCAACATGACCTGGCAGTTTTGTTTTTACTTATTTTTATGTATTTATTTTGAGTTGGAATCTCACTCTGTTGCCCAAGATAGAGCACAGTGGCACAATAATGACTCACCACAGCCTCAAACCCCAGGCTCAAGTAATCCTCCCTCCTCAGCCTCCCGAGTGGCTGGGACTATAGGTGCATGCCACCACATTCAGCTACTTTTTTAATTTTTTGTAGAGACAAGGTCTTGCTATGTTGCCCAGGCTAGGCTCAAGCAATCCTCCTGCCTCGGCCTCCCAAAGTGCTGGGATTATAGGTATGAGCCACCACGCCCAGCTAGAGTTTTGTTTTTAAATGCTGATTCTCAGGCCCCACCCCAGAGTCATTGAACCAGAATCTGTAAATTTTTTTAAAGTGAGAAAGCAGAATTTATTGAGAGGACAGAAGATCTCCCACAGTGGGCAGAATCTGTATTTTAACAATATCCCCAGATGATTAGGTTATCTATGGAGTCAGTGGGGAAAGGCATCCAGGAGCTGGCTGGCAAGACAGGAGTGGATGATGAATACACAGGCTTGGTGGGTGTGGATGTCCTTCATTCTCCACAGCAGCAGACCCCAACATTTGTGGCATCAGGGACCAGTTTCATGGAAGACAATTTTTCCATGGATAGGAGCGATGTGCAGTCAAACCTCACTGCTAATGTTAATTTGTACTTGCAGCCACTCCCAGTATCACCACCTCAGCTCCACCCCAGATCATAGGCACGAGAATCTCATAAGGAGCACACAATCTACATCCATTGCATGCACAGTTCACAACAGAGCTCACACTCCTATGAGAATCTAATGCCCCCACTGATATGACAGCATACGACACTCAGGTGAAAATGCGAGTGATGGTGAATAGCTGTAAATAGAGATGAAGCTTTGCTCGCTACTCACCTCCTACTGTGTGGCCCGATTCCTAACAGGCCACTGACCAGTACCGGTTCATGGCTTGGGGTTGGGGTGCCCTGCCCCAGGTATTGCTGCCTATTTTCAAACAGTTGATGTGACCCCTATCCACACACTATCATGTCTGGGTTAGCATGAGAGATGACATAAGTATGTTGAATCAGCAAGGAAGCAGGGGCTTGAGCTGGTCTAAGTGTGCTCCACAATGAGAAGGGAGATTTTTCTCAAACTTCCTTCATTTCAGAATTGGCTGTGTTTCCTATGCCTCTGCCTTGGCTAGAATCAGAAGAAAGGAGGCCTTCTAATGTCTCATCGGCAACTAAGATTAATGCTTGCACTCTAAGAGGAGTGGACAGATGGCCACACCAATGTGTCTGTGTTTGACTTGGTCAGGCCTGTGGCCAATAACAGGTGTCTGTGCTTGTGGAGGGAGTTAGCAGTTAATCTTGTGGCTGGGATGGAATACTTACATTTTGCAACAGAGCAGTCATATTCACACCAGATACTTGAGCCTCAAGTCTGAGTGGTTAGCACACCCTGAGAGCCACTGGTTCTAGAAATACCAGTGAGCAGACCCAGTAGGAGAATGGCCCTAAGTCTCCTCTCTCAGCTTAGGAACCCACATACAATTCAGATGATTTGGTTCCCTGTTAGGAAATGGGATAGACCACATTAAGCAAAGTGAGAGATATTCTTTTCCAGAATGAAAATCCACGTATAACAAAGCAGAAGTCTTCCTCTCATAATCCTATGCACCTTTGAGGCCAGGATTGGGCCTTCTGGCATAGACATTTGAAAAATGAATTGAGTGAACTTCTTCATAAAGCAGAACATAAGAAAAAGTTTCAATCTAGGAAGAAGGAGGTTTGACCAAGAGTTACAGAAATAATTAAACTAGAAGATTCTAGTAAGACAAAAATCTACCTTTACCCTTCAGTCTCCAGGGGGAGTATTAGAGACATTTAAAAGGCGGTAATACATTATGTCAGTCACATGTGCCCTTGATATGATGTCACAAGAAGGGCATTTATCTCTGTGTCTTCCTCCCCAAACCCCCAACACCAGTGTCATCATGAGAAAAATACCAGACAAATGACTAATTCCAGTTCAGGGACATTCCACAAAAATACCTAACCAGCACTCCTCAGAACTGTCAAGGTCACCAAAAACAAAGAAAATCAGAGACAGTGTCACAGCCAAGAGGAGCCTAAGGAGACATGGTGAATAAATGCATGTGAGGTCCTGAATGGGGTCCTGGAACAGAAACAGGACATTAGAGAACAACTAAAAAACATCTGAATAAAGTGTGGGCTTTATTTTATTTTTTAATTTTTGAGTCGGAGTCTTACTTTATTGCCCAGACTGGAGAGCAGCAGCACGATCACAGCCCCACAGCCTTGACCTGCTGCTGAGCTCTGGCAATCCTTCTGCCTCAGCCTCTTGAGTATTTAGGACCACAGGCACCTGCCACCATGCCTGACTAATTTATTTATTTATTGTAAAGATGAGGTCTCACTGTGTTGCCCAGGCTGGTCTCCAACTCCTGGGCTCAGGCAATCCCCTTGCATTGGCCTCCTAAATTGCTGGAATTACAGGTGCGAGTCACCATGCTCAGTTAAGTGTGGACTTTAGTTAATAATAATGTATCAGTATTGGTTAATTAATCATGACCACATTTCTAATCAGCACTATCTACTGTCTTTGAAATTTATACAACATGACAAACATATTCTACTAATGTAAGTAAGATGTTTATAGGGGAAAGTGAGTGTGGAATATATCAGAACTCTCTGTACTATCTTTATAATTTTCCTAAATCTAAAACTATTATAAAATAACATTTATTTTTGAAAAATATAGAAGCAGCCAGGCACGGTGGCTTACACCTATAATCCCAGCACTTTGAATGGTGAAGGTGAGGCAAGAAGATTGTCTGGGCCCAGGGTTTCGAGACCAGCCTGGGCAACTAGGCAAGACCTCCTCTTTATAATAAGCCAGAAAAATTAGCCAGGCATGCTGGCACACACCTGTAGTTCCAGCTACTTGGAAGTCTGAGGCAGAAGGATCACCTGAGCCCAGCAGGTCGAGGCCATGGTGGCATGCTCACAGTCACCACTGTACTCCAGTCTGGGCAACAGAGTGAGATTCCAACTCAAAAAAAAAAAAAAAAGAAAAAGAAAAATATAGAAGCAAAAGTACAGGAGTAAGTAACCTAGCAAAATAAGATCCGGTAGCATTAGAAAAACTGTTTCATAAAATCTGGCCATTCACATAGCACTTCTATAATTTTTAAATATTTCTACAGCCCTTGTGCTATTGCTAACAATATTTTTGTCACCATTTTTCTTTAAGCAAATTTACTTTTTAAAAAAAGGGAGAAAATCAACAAACTCGGGAATCTATAACTTAATCGTTAAAAAAAAAAAACCTGATCTTAAAACACCAATAAAGAAAAATTGAGATCCACTAAAACTGATATTAATGACAGATACTTTTTACTGAGTACTCACTAGACACTAGTCTATGTTAAGGACCAGCACATTTTTTTTCTGTAAAGGGACAAATATTTTCAGCTTTACTGGGCATGAGTCTCTATTGCAACTACTCGAATATGTTTTCCTAATGAGAAGGCAGCCAAAGACAATAAGTAAATGAATGCGCAAGTCTGTGTTCCAATAAAACTTTATTTATAAAAAATAGATGGTGGGCTGGATTTGGTCAGCAGGCCAGTTTGCCAGCCCCCGTTCTAGGCAATATTTAGGCTGTATTCTTGGTGCATTATATTTATCAATTAATTTATTCCTCAGGACAAACCTATGAAGTACTATTGTTAATCCTGTTTTACAGATATGGTCACTGAGGCATAGACAAGTTGAATGACTGGCTCAAAATTACACAACTAATACATAATCTTGAAAAAGATTTGAACCCACATAGTCAAACTCCAGCACCACATTTTTAATCGGCACTATCTACTGTCTTTGAAATTTATACACATACATTCATGTGAAGTGTGCAGGTAATTGGAGACTCTCATAATATCTAGTCCTCAGATGGTATACCAGGGCAAGCAAATAAGTGGAAATGAGCCACAAGAAACTGTGTGGTTTATAACAGAGTCTTCGAAAAATGTCAAAGAGCAAGAATAGGCACACACACAAAATTTACCTTACAGAAAAAGGAGAGGTTCATTAATTTTATCAGTGACAGTGAGGGAAAGAAATAAGCAAAGAGAATAGTTTGGGGAGGACATTTCAGCAGAAGTTTTGCCCGGGTGGCTGAAGGCAGAGGCTACCTCTCAGTAAGAGAAACTTCTAGTAAAAATGAGAGAGCAGGTGGAATGCAGACCCAGAGCCTCCTGATTTTTTAATGTCATGGCACACATAGAATATGATATTTGGATAACATACTGGGACAAACAAAGGAAGATGCTCTGGAGGGCTCAAGCTATTGAGACCCTACCTGACTGCTATAAAAAGGCCAGGAGAAAAACTAGCTTACAGTAACCTGCTCTTACAGGCTGGGAAACTCTGGGACAGTCACAGAAGCCGTACCAAGTCGTGTTCACCAGCATCACCTGGTTTAATTCACCCAGCTTCATAAAGCTTAAATCCTGGGGTGCTTTGCATGATCAAGATAAGAGGAATGCTTGAGCCTAGGAGTTCAAGACCATCCTTGGCAACAGAGCCAGACCTTGTCTCTATTAAAAAAAAAAAAAAAATTAGCCAAGCGTGGGGGTGTGCACCTGTAGTCCCTGCTATTCGGGAGGCTGAGACAGAAGGAGGTCAAGGCTGTGGTGAGCCCTGATCGTGCCACTGCACTCTAGTCTGGGTGACAGACTGAGAACCTGACTCAAACAAAACAAAAACCCTCCAGAGCCTGGATGCAGTTCCCAAGGAAGGATTCAAGGATTGTGAACAACAGTCACAGCCCTGATATGGGTCAAGAAGCTTCTGAGGTCAATATTGTATTTTCAAGACATTAACACTCACTTGAAGACAATATTTTGACATTTTGCTCTAAAAAAAATCATTACCAGTACGATTATGCCTGCACACACCAGGATTTGAAGCCTGGCAAAGTTGAATACTTTTAATCAACTTTGGTGAGACTCTCAGTAACCCCCACAAGTATTCGGGGCTTTTTTTCAAACTTGATGTAAAATATTAACATAGAAGTGAAACTGTATACGGGCTGGATGTGGTGACCTCACAGAAGCATGAACTGAAAGTACACAATCAAGCCTTGTTCCTGCATGACCAGCAGACACTCTTTACAAC